>JAMPIV010012684.1:22500-205000 GCA_024509875.1 Oreohelix idahoensis
CGCGGTGAGTTCGCGCATGGGTAATTTTTACTGAGCTGGACCGAGAAGTTGTAATCTCGTGACAGTGTGTTCCTGGCAAGGCTTCGAGATGGCTGCCCCATCTCGCTAGTGCGTTCCAGGGTGTTTCTGTGTAAAGGGGGGAATTTTGATATATATTGAAGAGATCTTTTTGAGGCCTTGGAGTATACCGGCCGCGATTATTATTATTGATGAAGATATTCATACAAACCTTTGTTCCTAATGGATGTTTACCATGGTCTATTATGAAATGAGAGATACTGTGAGCTGCTTTGTTACGCAGCCTATTTTTCCCCCATTGGATTTACTTATTAGATATTTAAGATGTTGGAAGTTTGTTCCTGAGGGATATTTATTGTAACAGTGTACTGTGCTGAGGCCTGTGGTTTATGCAACCGATGTGACGGCTATTTGATACCATGTTCTGCAATCTATTTTCCATGGATATTTTGTACTTGATGCTTCATGATTTGCTATGAACTGTGTTTCTACAATGTCAACGTGACTGTGTTGTGGTGTTAATAAACCATGTACGAGTCAGAACGAGTTCCACTGTTTCCTGACCCAATGTTGCCATGGTGTGTGTGATTGCTATGGATACTTAATCTAGAACCTACTTACGACATTCGCACTCATGGATATACACATTACACACACCACCCCGAAACACATTCAACGCCCACAGTGATCTGCTACCACCACAGACATTTACCCAGCAGCAGGACAATATTACGTTCTCGTCTTATGCCCCAAACTGTTTGTGGTAACACCCGGTATCTAGAACTCGAAACGTAATCCTGTTGGGTCTGGTTTGAGACCTGTTATTGTAACTGAGGACTCCGTTTAAGCACACAGTAAGATACTTTCAATTAGGCTGGCGATGCTGTGTTGGTTGATATGCTGGATGCCACTAAGCTATTAACAGATTAAGTATCTGTAGCTTATGTTGTGTGACAGGGCTACACTGAGCACAATACTGAATCAATAACTGATTAAAGGAGTAGTTACAGCAAAAATTGCAAGTCACTATCAGTTTTAAATTTATATACACTAAAGCTAAGTATATATTATATGACAAATGTTAGCTCATCCCGAGATATCAAAAATTTAAACACACCGGTCTTATCTTTTGCCTCATGTGATCTGTCTAATTCGGCTCTCCTCGGGCTCAGTTGCTGACAAGTGTAATGAAAGTTAAAATCTGCCAGGTCTTATAGTCTTGTTACTGACGCTGACTTGAACATCTGCGGTAGCGGGGTTTTTGCAGGTGTTCGGCACTTCTGCTGTAGTGTAACCCCGAGTAACGAAAACATTATTATAGAATCTACATCAGAGACACAAAAGTTCCCTGTATTGTACATAACATTATTCACGGCTACCCCAATGCGAATTAATTCAATAAAAGGAAAGAAGAATGGTAAAAGACCAGTGCTTTTCCCAATAGCGTTAGAACGCCATAATGACTGAACCCGAAATCCCCCCTTTTCTACTTCGTCTGCAAAATTGTAACGCTTTCACGTTTGATAGTAAAGCCTTCAGCAGCATACACGCGTTTCTAAAAATAAAACTGGTACTGTGTTTCTTAGAAAACCTTGAGACAGACACACTGCGTAATGACCTGGATTAATACTAGCATTAATGTCATTATATACACTGCGTAATGAAAAGACAGACGGACTAAGAGAGAGAGAGAGAGAGAGGGCTGAACGGTGGAACGCATGCAATACTACCACAGTCTCGCGATATAAAATTAATGCCACCCCACGCAAAAGGCACGCAGGCTTGTTTTTTTTTTTTTTTTTCAAATAAACAGGGACAAAAAACATTACCAATACGAGGTTAGGTTTTAAAAAACATGGTTAATGCTTATTAGGAAACATGACACAATACTGTTTTACGTTTGAAATCATGACAGTACAGAAGACACCCCATCGTATCGAAGTGAACGGGTGGTAGAAGAAAATACATATTTTGAACGCAGCCACTTAGCTCCATTAAATTTATATATTTGGGTTCCTTAGGACTTGCTGACAAAGAATATGTTAAGTGTTACGCAAATAGTCTAGGAATTAACAAATTATAGCCAAAATAAAATAGTGAGGTTGTCTGACAGCACCAGATCATATTTGCTCAATGGCATGTTTTAAAACCACTATTTTACGGGAAATATGCCAACAAGTTAAATCCGATTTGATTGGCTAGAATAATATGTAAGGCGAACCATGATTAGTAGAAGGCAAATACTATTTTTGGTTGTTAAGGGAAACGGTAGGAAGGGTAAATTTTTTCAAAAGCTTTTGTAAACATGGTCCCATTGGTTAGACCATTTGATATAGTCAATTAGGAGCGTCAGTTCAGGGCCACATTTTGAAAATAAACTTACTAAGAAGCAAGTGCGTTGAGATCCAGCTCATATTTTTCTAATGAAAGCCTGGGACAGAGGCAGATCGGAATTGTGCCATAACTCATCGCCAGTCAACGTATTTGTTTAATATTTCCATGAATTGTGGTAAGCTAGAAATATTTGATATCTTTTAGATGAAAAATTGAATGTGAATTGATAAATTTATGTCTGTATGTGTGTGGTTCAGTAGCAAACATGAGGAAAAGCCTAGATATTGCTCCCCCATGAACAAAACTTGTCGGAGAGGAGTATATCTGCATGGGATTGCCAAATAGTACTATGACACCTATCTTATTGAATAGAAGGAAATAATGCTGGAATTGCACAGGCGTTGTAACCATTAGGGAGAGGAATACTGGTGTATACTGTTACATGAGAAGCTAGCAGTTGGCCTACCGCGCTGAACTCGGTGTTTGTTATGTATTGTGCTCAGTGTGGAAATAGATTATAAATTAGTTCTGAAGTAGGAGGTACAACCTTCTTGTTTCAGGGACCGTGGTACTAACGTATTAAAGCAGCACCTGGTCTGAGTTTTGCTGAATCCAGAGGCTGGTAGCAGACTCCTGGGTCAATATATCGACCAGTGTTGGTTCTCAAGAACACGGTGAAGCAAGCGAGCAGTGGAGACTGTTTCCTGCCGCCCACACAGAAGTTAAGGTTTCGTGGCCAGAGCAGCTCAATCTTGTGTATACCCCTCTAAAAGTGACTTTACCTAAAATCAAGAGGGACATTTAATTGTTTCAAATAAAAAGAAACTGTGAACCTTTCCAATATTATTTCCACCTGAAACAAACACTTGAAGTCATGATGACAAACAACCACCTAGCTTGAAAAGCCAGTATTACCTCATAGTACGACAGCACAACTTACACACATATTGCAATAATAATATATGTCAATACAAAGATTCTATCTATAAATTGTGTACATACAACTTGTGATTACATTTGATTGTGATTCCTGATTCACTTTGTAGTTGAATCAGGATATCTAATATTTGAAGGAATTAATACATATATTTTTAAAAGTTACACTTGACTTATTAAGATAATCTTATAGAGTGTTTTATGTGTGTGAGTGTCACAGTGTTGTAAAGTATTGTGAATTAAATTAAATTGTTTATCTGTCTGTTGGTTGTTGTGAACATACACTTCATCATTATCATAACCCTAGACATTGAACGTAGTCATCACAATATTCCAGAATAGGTCTGACTGAGGTCTAAATGTGGTAGCAAGTAAGGTTATCTGTAATACACCACACTTATTAGATACAGATACCTTCACAGCTGATCTCAGTCAGTACACTAAGTCCCCTATCAATATTTATAACATCCCACTTTACAACAGATGGGTCTGTGATCCGTGGTGAGAAATCAGGTGGGGGCTTCTCTGCTAGGGTACAGGGCAGAATCGTCGCTGAACATAGCGAAACTTACAAGATAACAACTTCCAGAATGAGAATGGAGGTCGAGGCTGTTACTGCAACTTTAAGCTGGCTAACTGAAACTTCATTAACAAAGGCAGTATTTGTGTCAGATTCTCAGTCCATGCTTCAAAAGGTTCAAAGTGGTTGGTTGCGGCATGAATGGACAACATTCTTAGATGCTTCGAGTCTACAAGAGCTAGTGTGGATCTACTGTCCTGGTCATGCAGGGGAACGTGACAATGAACAGCTGATAGACTTGCTTGAAGAACACTGTCGTATGGTGTATATTGGGACAACTACAAACAGTAGTTTCTGCCAGAAATAGCTGATTCTATATGAAATTAACTTCTGCTTTATACTTCATTAGACACCTATGGATAAAATATGATGAGCGCTTAAGCGCCCCAGGCTTTTTGTCAATTTGATATTACATTTTTACTGCAAGCTATAAACTCCTTGAAAAATTATTTTTGGATTTTTAGCGCATTTTAGCCTGTGTTTAAAATACTTTTCCTTAATTTTTTATTTTCGTTGTTTTTAAATTTAAGTCAAATGAAATCGATCCGCTAATGACATTATCAGTTTGCGATAAACGAGTCCACAGCACAGGTGGTGGATTTCATTGTTAAGTATATAACACGGAAAGTTAATATTTTTTTTCAATTTTTTTTTTAGTATGTTGATAAGAGTTGTAAATTAAACTTTTTTAAAATGTATTTGTCAGTTGTGTGTATGCATGGGGGGTTGAAGTTTCAAGAGATACAATCTTGTTGGAAAGAATACACCTAGATTGCTTGCAGTTATCGCCCATTTTAGTGATGTTTTTATATAAATAAAATAAAATAAATATTAATTTCAATTTTATTTATTTTATAATTTTTACGACTGATTATTGTATTGTCATGGGGAATACACAACTATGCCAATTTTCAGAGCTATTGCTCATTTGGAACTGATTGAAAAATCGATTGCAAGATTTGAAGGTGACAACAGGGTGACATACGTTGCGAGTTAAAGAAAAGCCTGTAAAAAGGAAAAGAAAAATCGTATTTGATGCTACAGATATATTTATTTTAAAGCATGAGCATAATAATTATGTATGTGAACTATTCAATGACAATAAAGGCAACAAACTATCACCATAAACTAATGAAGTTCAACAATCTCTCAATTCAGAAGTAACCTATGGCAATCGAGTGTTGAGATTTTAGAATAATCAGTCTGATGCGTCATGTAATCAAAACTCTGCTCAAGACCATACATAAGAGAATAACGAGTAAAATGGACATTGAGGTTAGTACAGAAATACCTGAGAGATTGGACAATGTCTAAATTACAGACAATTTTCAAGGGTGCACAAAATATGGAGTACCGGTACGTAAATAAATAAATTTACCGTTAATTTATAAAACTGATTCCATACAATTTTTTTATTTTTTAAATATGGAGTAATGGATATCCTTTTTACTCAACCCTAAACATGACATGACGGTGGCAATGATGATTATAATAAATATTGATGATTGATGATGGGGAAGAAATCAGATGTGATTAAAAACTGTCATCTTGACAAGCAAATACAAAATAAAAAAATGAAGAGATAACTGTAGCAATTCAACAATATAAAAGCAATAGACAAGCAGAGAACCGGTTTGGTCAGCTGATCAGAATGAAAACTAACCATCCGTCTGAGGAAACCTTTCATGCCATGACGTCTGGATGACAGACACGATGACGCCCACAATGGAAGAGAAGACTTAGCCTGAATCGTTGAGACATTTTTAAAAGAACCGGTCTAATGGAAACGAGGCCATATGATTCGCCTAGTAATTCCAGTAAGTTTTCATTCCCCTCTACAGCTCCTAATTTTACAGGTACAGTGGCAGAGACAAATGTACGATAGATGGCTATTACAGGCTGGGCAAAATTAGATAAAAGTTATTCCATGTTTGTGTGAGAGTGTTTATGGGGCGAGGTCTTAAATACGTTATTGTGGTAGACATTCATTCAACTTTACGTGTAACTGATGAATCTGATGCATATTCCGCTCATGTACTGATATTACAGAAATATTCGGCTAGCGCATTAGCTTTTTGGTTGTTCAATTCTGCTCTGTTTGGTATTTCAATTGTTGGCATCAGTATATTTCTGTTTTTTTCCTTCATGGCTTTAGGTATTTTTTTCCCACACTTCTGTAATTTTGCGCTCATGCCACAACTGTTTGGCAAAAATCTTTCCAGTTAATTGCTTTTTATTCACAACCCTCCACTCCCAAAGGAGCATAGGCCTTCAACAAACACATGCCAAGTCCTCCTGTCACGTGCCATCATATCAAGTTCTTTCCACGTTCTCCTCATCATTTTCACCTCTTGTTTCCAGCTCTCTTCTCCATGTGCTTCTTGGTCTAACTCTGCCTCTGTTGCCCTGGAGGTTCCAGAACAAGGACTGCCTTGTAATGCTATCAACAGGTTTCCTCAGTGTGTGTCCTATCCATCGCCATCGTCTTCTTCTCATCTCTTGTTCCACTGGCACTTGTCTGGTTCTTGTCATCAGTTCCATGTTGGTAACCTTGTCATACCATTTTAATCCTTCTATTCTACACAAGCACCCATATATTAAAGTCTGAAGCTTTTTGGTAGTTGTCTTTGTTGTTCTCCATGTCTCAGAGCCATACAATAGGACTGACTTGACATTTGAGTTGAAGATTCTTATTTTCGTGTTGGATCCGATTTCTCTTGATCTCCGTATATTTCCCAATGCAATGAAAGCTCCTCTTGCTTTTTGTATTCTTATTTTGATATCACTGTCTGTCCCTCCAGCTTTTTCTACATTGCTGCCAAGATATGTGTACGATTCTACATCTTGTAGTGGTGTTTCTTCAAGTTCAACCCAGTTATCATTACCTGCATTTATTCTCATTATTTTTGTCTTTTCCCTGTGTATTTTCAGACACAATTGCTGTGACCTCTCATCAAGTGTTTTCAATTTGTCCTGCATCAGATTACGGTTATGGCACAGAAGAGCCAAGTCATCAGCAAAATCCAGATCATCCAACTGCTTAGTCAGAGTCCACTGGATTCCATTTATGTTGTGTGTTGTCAATGTTCTCATAACCCAGTCTATTGCTAGTAAGAAAATAAATGGAGACAAGAGGCATCCCTGTAGCACTCCCGTTCTTATCCCAAACGGTTCTGTAAGCTGTCCTTCATGAAGAACTCTGCATGTCATGTTTTCATATGTTTTCTTTATTAAATTAATGATCTTCAGGGAACTCCATAATGCCTCATCAATTTCCAAAGTCTTTCTCTGTCTACACTGTCAAATGCCTTTTCGTAGTCCACAAATCCATTGTATAGTGGTGAATTCCATTCCAGACTTTGTTCAACTATTATTCTCAAAGTGGCTATCTGGTCTGTACAGGATCCGTTTTGTCGAAAACCTGCTTGTTCATCTCTCAATTTCTTGTCCACTGACTCTTTTAATCTCTCGAGGATAATCCTGTTGAACACTTTTCCTGGCACTGATAGTAACATTATTCCTCTATAATTTGTGCACTCTTGTAAATTTCCCTTCTTAGGCAACTTAACCAGATATCCTTCCTTCCATTCTGCTGGTATCTTTTCCTTTTCCCAGACTTTACCAAGTAATGTATATAACATCTCTGTAGCCATGTCGATATCTGCTTTGATGGCCTCTGCTGGAATGGCATCTGGTCCAGCCGCTTTTCCATCTCTTAGAAGCTTTATGGTTTTCTTTATTTCTTCCTTCGTTGGTCTTTCACAGTTAATTTGTAGCTCTTCTTCTGCTGGCTGGGTGTCTGGGGGTTTTTGTGGAGCTGGTGTATTGAGAAGGTCCTCAAAATATTCCGTCCACCTCTTCATTTGCTCTTGTATATTGCTGAGCAGTTTTCCATTCTTGTCTTTTATGAGTCAACTTGTTTGCTTGTTTTTCCCTGTTAGCTTTTTTGTGCTGTTATACAGTTCTCTCATATTCTTTTTGGCTGCAGCGTCTTCTGCCTCTCTTGCCAACTCCTCAATATACTCAATATAAGAGGGTCTCTTTTGATACTTCATTGTACTTCTTTGTTTGCTTCTGTGTGTACTTCTTGAGCCTTAGCTTTGAAACTTCTAGTTTTGCTTGTGTTTAAATCTGCTTTCTTGTTTTTTATGTCTTTTATCTTATTGATGGTTTCTGTTGTTATCCATGCTTTTTGTTGTCGTTCCATTTTCCCCAGTATTTCTTCACATGTTTCATTCCATACAGTTTAGATTTGCTGCCAATAGTCTTTTGTATTCACTACATCATCCAGCTGTTGGAGCACTTGGAATTGTTTGGATATTGTGACCGCAAATTTGTCTCTTGTTTCTTGATTTTTACATTAAATTGTTGTCTACAACTTTGCATTGTTGCATATCTCTTGAGTTTCATTTTTACTTTGGCTATCAGAAGGAAAGTGGTGATCTGATGCCACATCTGCTCCTCTATATACCTTTACATCCTGCAATGATGATCTAAACTTCTTGTTTATGCATATATGATCGATCTGATTTTCTGTTTTATGGTCTGGTGATATCCATGTTGCCTTGTGTATTCTCTTATGTGGAAACATGGCTCCTCCTATAGCCAATTGATTTGAAGCACAGATGTTTGAGAATAGTTCCCCATTTTCATTCATTATTACTAGCCCATGTTTTCCCATGACTTCTTCAAAGCCGGTGATGACTGTACCTATCTTTGCATTCATGTCACCTATCAAAATTGTCTCTTCTTTTTACTTACTCCATAATTTCCTGCAGTCTAGTATAAAATGCTTCTTTCACAGACTCTTCTTTGTCATTAATTGGTGGATAACATTGGATGACATTTACATTTATTTTCTTTTTAGCTGTTTTAAAAGTAGTTGTTATGATTCTGGATCCAACGGCTTCCTATTCAATGAGCGCTTTCTGTGCTTTAGATAACATAAGAGCTACCCCTTCACTGTGGTGTGAACTTTCGTCTTCATGTCCCGAGGTCAGCACCAATTCACCTGTGATGAGTTTCTTCTTGTCTACCCCCTTCCACTTTGTTTCACACAGTCCCAGAACCTCGATTTTATATTCCCTCATTTCTGCTGCTACTTGTGCCGCTTTCTCTTGTTCGTTCAATGTCCGAACATTCCAGGTGCCAAATCTGGAAGTTATCCTAGAAGAAAAAAGGTTAGTCAGTAACACAGACTCCTTTCGGCTTTCTCTGTGTTGCATCATACGCCTCCCTGCAAGTGACCTTGCCCTGTCTTGGATGGCTGTGTTTTATTTTCCTTAATTGACCTGTCCATGTCTGTTTATGTTCTTTGTGGTTTAAATTGTTTTACAGGATGGGGTAACCAGCCCCATGCCCAACCCTCCTTAGTCGCTTTCTACGACATGCATGGTAGGGAACAGTGTTACTATTCTTTGCTCCCCTTTCGGGCCCCGGTAACATACGGATGACTTTTGCTCTGAATATAATTACGTTCGTGTCGTTCCGTTTGATTTTAGATTTATTGTAATTTGCATCCATTCATTTAGTTTTTATTTATTTATTTTTTTGGACGGCTGTTTTCCTTCGTTTCTGTATTTCTGAGCTTTTGCGTGTCCATCGAGTTACTTGGTTTTTATTTCAGTGGGTTATTAAAATTATTTTATTAATTGTATCTTTTGGTTTTGTGCGATTGGTCATATTAAAAAAAAAAAAGCATACCGTGTCATTTCTCTGTGTTTGGCCCCTCGTCTTTTTATTGCTACACTGAAAGGAATGTTTGTTAGAATTGATTCATGAACTAAATTTTTTTGTCTGATGATTTATGTGCATTCTAGGAATCTTTCACTATTACTGCTTTTGCAATGTGCACATTTTTGTACTTTCAAATTGAGAATAAGGGTGATGTTCGCAGTACCTGCTTGCTGCTTTGTTTTACAGAGTATGGTGTCATACTCCCTCTGATCTCCTGGGTAGTGAGATCGTAGGAGGCCCCGTGTGCACGTTACGCGTGTTAACAATTCCTCGGCAGTTGGGAATCGTAAAGAGTAGGCCATACGGCCGCTGCACTTGGCAAAATTTAAAAATTTGGAAACCTATCCACCACACAAATATTTATAGAATGTGTTATTCCTGTATACGCACATTGAGATCCTCGCCGATGTTACGGAGTTCGTGCACTGTGCTGAGATCCTCCTTGTGGGATCTAAGGGAGGAGATCGAAGCAATAACGGAGTTCTCCGTGTGCAATGAAGATGGTCGTTAAAACCAATCCAAACCAAACCAGGTTTTTTTCTGTGTTTTAAACCAACTCTGTGATAGTTTATACATCGTTTAATATGAGGTCTATACTCTATATGTCTCAATAGTCTTTTACTCATCATCACGCATCATTTCTCTAGGTAGCATAGACTTTTAACAAACTCATTCAAAAACTCATTCAAAAACGTATTCAAAAACTCAGTCAAAACTCATCTTCCTTATCCCTTTCATATTTGTTTTCAGTTCCCTTTTCCATGTGTCCCCCCCCCCCCCCCCACACACACACACACACACACAACCCCTGTACTTCTCGTACGCTTGGAAATTCAGACCAAGTACTGCCTTGTGATGCTATCAACAGGTTTTCTCAATATGTATCCCATCCGTTGTTAGATTCTTCTTTTCAGTTCTTGTTTCACATGTATTTGTCTGGTTTTATTGTCGTCAGTACATTTCTGATTTGGTCATACCACTTCAGTTCTTCTATTCTACGTAAGCATTTATTATTGAAAGTTACACATCAGAAAGATTGAGTTGCTAAATGTCAGCGTCTGAACGTCTCCTTTCCCCGATACTCCGGATTCACCGTGCCTTGAAATTGTCCTGTCTTGATGGTACCCTACCACGTGTATACTTGTCGCGCGATATAAAAAATGCTTTCCAAGACTCAAATAGTAATATAAATTATTAGTAATAATAACAAAGGTGTTAATAACATCAGCAGTAGTAAGCAAAGCAATACGGTACTAATTAAGAAAACAAAATAAAAAATAATAGGTCGTTATTTATTATATATATACAAATATAGGTTCAACACATTTAATGTTGAATTAACAAAAATTAAGAAAAGTCATAAGCGAAAGTAAACAAATCATGTGGGGAAAAAACAAGACCAAAGTAGAGTAATATCAACAAGGAAAACAGTCCGCAACTAGACAATATGTCAAGGTCTAAAAACCCAATCACTGCACACCCAAGTAGAACAGTCCCAACTAAGATGGTCTGGCCATGTCTGCAGAATGGGAGAAGATGGTGGTTCAAGAAGTCATCATTCTATATGATGAGGTTGCCAGCTTCAAATGACTTGGACATCCATAAGCACTTTTCACGTATTAATATCCATATGGCAATATATACATATTAGTTCACATGTTAGTAATGAAAATTATAAAATGTAAAAAGTACAACTTACGCCAATCTTGGCTCACAGACTATTTGCTCAGATGAATAAGGTTTAAGGAACAGGCAGATGCCTTTTTTTCACGTGTCTTGGAGGTCGTTATGTTAGCACTAAACTCCCACTATGACTCCGTGTTTCAGTTTCCTCATATGCCGATCTTTTTTATTAAAATGGTTTTCCTGGGCTCTTCAAGTGCTTCAAGATGTTCCACAAAAATCCGGTCTGGTAAAGAAAATTCTGAATTCTAACCCTGGCAGTCTGGTTTTGTCTTGGCAAGCGATCTTCACAGTGTCTTTTCACAGTGTCTTAAAACTGCGAAAAGGTCATGTTATATTGCCTGTCCTCCCCCGCATTTGTGTTGTTACGATGCTAAGAACGCTCCAATCGTTTCAAACATGCGTGTTTAGTGGGGTAATTCAAAATATTTGCGACATGGAATAATATGCGTGATGCAAAAGGTCACGTCTCCCACATATGGAATGAAAACATCCGATCCTCTCTCGGCAATGTTTACAAATAACTTATTATTACTTAACTATAAAGTAATGTCTTTGTAACAGGGTGTGCCGGAAACAGTGATGTCATGCATGTCTGTCCAAAATGTGTCGCACAGACGAGTAATCTCGTTATCTGTCGCTTGAGCACACACAATCCGTCTCTGCCATCCTGGCAAAAAACGCACGCTGGCCTTATCAGCGATTAAACAAATATGCTGGGTGATTGTAATGTTACTCTGTAGACTGATGTCGGGCACACCCGAGATTAACCAACATGGTTGTTGATTAATTATTATCTTAGCCGTTCCTTGCAAAGCAGGGAGAAACGGATAACCAAACAGACGACTTATCAGTGAGAGGAGTGTAGGAATGTTGAAAATACAAAATATATACTGCTTAGCAGAGAAAGAAAACAGTGCCGACCATGGAAAAGTATGTAATAAGTTAGTACAACAAATGTAACTGATTACTGCCGGAGTGAAGCAGAGATCGACCAAAAATTATTATGTGACAGCTACTTTATCTGTAGAAGGCGACTGCAGCATCATGATTTTGCACTAACAGTGTATTTTATTTATTTATGAAAATGTTTTACAGTTAGACACATGTCATGCCTATGTTATACTGACAATAGAACAGATCCTTGTGTCATACATACACGTGCATACTCTGAACACTTTCACTCACTGACACGTAGACTTGTGGGCTATTACGACCAAAGGTTAGTCACATGTCACACCTTGTTCCAAGTTAATGTTCTGTTTTGGAACAGCAGGATCTCGAACTGAAATCCACTCGTGACTCACTTCAACTATAAGGAGCACCTCGGTGTGATTCTGTTCATGTGCTAGGCTCCATCAAGAGTTGGTTAGCCTAGTGCAGGGTAAATAACCAACTGCGGTGAATATTACTTGTGTTGACCAGAAGAGCTATACCAGAACGCTGAAGTTGAGTATAATATATGCGAATATTCTACAACAACTGTGAGCGGTCAAAAGTATAATTCAAAAGAACAATAGAAGTGTGATGATGATAAACTGTTCTTAGTCAAGATTCAAGACAAGTGACATTTTAGTTTAAAGGAGATTTGAAAGAACATTCTATGTTAATTCGAAGATTCCAGTTTAGTTTAAAAGAGATTTGAAAGAACATTCTATGTTAATTCGAAGATCCCAGAAGGACTTCTTATCTAGTTATTGAGTATAACTCAACTATCAATCAATTTTGTAATATAAATTTGATTCATTCAATTTTCATGATTCATAATTGCACAAGAAGAAACAACAGATAGATATACAAAATAAATGATTCATTAATTGTAATTCTCTGACTTGTCAAATTTATATTGTTGCATTTTTTAGTTTTACTGAATTGTTAATTAGCATAGGTTAGTTACTAGCAAAGGTGGCATCTTAGGATCTAACAATCTAAATACTATCTGAAGGAGAGACCTTCACAGCCGTGACTATCCTGTGATACCAGTGCTCTTTTCTGACACTGGGACTATATTCTTTTCAAACGGACTTCTTTGTCTGTTCTATCAGTAACTACTACTGACACTATCATCATAAAAACCTTTCGCTACAAAGATGAACGACTAAGCACGTAAGTAAGTAAGTGAAACAAAAGTAAAGAAAAAAATTAAAGTAAACACGTATTAAAATTTCCCTATAATAAAATGAATATACAGCAATGGTTTGAAGTACAGAAAGGAGTAACACAAGGCTGTATCCTTTCCCCCTATCTGTTTAACATTTCTTCTTCTCTTCTTCTTCTTCTGTCCTTAGCCAAAGACCGACCAAGCAGTCAGAGGCCATCACGCCTTGTGGCGTCTTAAGGGCAACCGCAGATTGATTTTCTCTGTTGTAGTTTCCCATCACGCCTAGCGGCGTCTTTAGGGCAACAACAAATAGATCCATCTGCCGTTGTTTCCGTAATCGGTGTGACAAGCCAACGGGTGATCAGCCCATTGGGCTGTTTAACATTTATGCCGAGAATATCATGAGAAATGTAAGAGATGACCAAGAACACACAGAGTTTGACCCATTCAACATCGGCGGGTACCAGATCCCGGAAATAAGATATGCTGATGACACAGTCCTCCTATCGACCAACCCAGAAGGACTTGAACAATTAATTCTGTCAACCAAAAATCACAGCGTGGCCCAGAATCTATACCTAAACACCAAGAAGACCAAAGTATTGACAACAGACAAAGTAAAGATCAAACCAGAAATTGAAATTGATAACGAAGAACTGGAAGGTGTTAACGAATTCGAATACTTAGGATAAATCATCGACAGCTCTGGCGACTGTGCAGTAGAAACTAAAAGAAGACTTGCAATTGCTTCACATAAACTAATACAGATGAAAAACCTATGGCAAGGCATTAGCAAAGAAACAAAGTTACAACTGATCAGAGCATGTATATTCCCAGTAGCAACATACGGCTGCGAGATTTGGACACTCAATAAAACAGTTGCAAAAAAGGTTACATCATTCGAAATGAAATGCTACAGAACGATGTTGAGAATACCCTGGACAGAAAAAAAGACTAACAGAGAAGTACTGCACTCACTAAATGTAGAGGAAAATTGGCTCCTAAATACCATCGCAATAAGGAAGATAAAATTCTTCGGTCATATGAAAAGACATAATAGTCTGGATAAATTGGTAATGGAAGGCATAGTCCCTGGAAAAAGGGGAAGGGGTCGACCTAGACGACGGTGGACCCAGGACATCATAGAGAGTTTGAACTTGGGTTTGGCTGATGTAGGTCGACTTGCCCAAAATCGTGATGCGTTCAGAGCAGCTGTAATGGAGACAACGTTCTGGAGAGAATACGTCACATGATGATGATGATGATGATGATGATGATACAGCAGTCTAGTTCTGGACTCCCCGGGGGTAAGAAAAGTGCAGCGAGTCCCACAACCACAAAGACAAGAAAACTGGAGACAGAAATGAAAAGGATGAGAAAGACTTGGAACTAATGGCACCGGACACGAGAACTTGGCGGGAGTTCGCTTAGATCATGTGCTACTTGGGCAGCTTACGAACAATAAATGAATGCTATAAATAGACTAGAAAGACAAACAAGCAACAAAATCTGACGTCAAGAGTTTATACCAGGGATCGACCACCAGACGATCCCGGTCTATTGGTAGACCCCAGAGGATGATTTGCTAGATTTTAGGCGACTGCGGGGGGAGGGGGACTTTTTTTTAAACTAGGGGAGATTTCGGACTAGGCCTCTCCCGCCGAAACGTAAAATTGCGGTGTCCCCAGTAATCAAAGGTACTTTTAGCGCATTCCCGACGAAAATGCTCGAGCTGGCTAATAAAATATATTTGTGAACTGCATTAGATAGGAACGCAATCTTTTCTATGTAAGGTTTATCACTCCCCCACCCTCCTTTCCGCTTAAAATTACACACATACATTATATATATATATATATATATATATATATATATATATATATATATATATATATATATATATATATATATATATATATATATATATATATATATATATAATCATTCATTCATAACCCTCCTCTCCCAAAGGAGCATAGGCCTTCAACAAACACATGCCAAGTCCTCCTGTCACGTGCCATCATCTCAAGTTCTTTCCATGTTCTCCTCATCATTTTCACCTCTGTTTCCAACTCTCTTCTCCATGTACTTCTTGGTCTTCCTCTGCCTCTCTTGCCCTGGGGGTTCCAGAACAAGGACTGCCTTGTAATGCTATCAACAGGTTTCCTCAGTGTGTGTCCTATCCATCGCCATCGTCTTCTTCTCATTTCTTGTTCCACTGGCACTTGTCTAGTTCTTGTCATCAGTTCCACGTTGGTAACCTTGTCATACCATTTTAATCCCTCTATTCTACGCAAGCACCCATTTATGAAAGTCTGTAGCTTTTTGGTTGTTGTCTTTGTTGTTCTCCATGTCTCTGAGCCATACAATAGGACTGACTTCACATTTGAGTTGAAGATTCTTATTTTCGTGTTGGATCCGATTTCTCTTGATCTCCATATATTTCCCAATGCAATGAAAGCTCCTCTTGCCTTTTGTATTCTTATTTTGATATCGCTGTCTGTCCCTCCAACTTTGTCTATATTACTGCCAAGATATGTGTATGATTCTACATCTTGTATTGGTATATATATATATATATATATATATATATATATATATATATATATATATATATATATATATATATATATATATATATATATATATATATATATATATATATATATATATATATATATGATATATATATATATATATATATATATATATATATATAAGGTCGATTTTTAGATGGTTCAGTGTTTCTAAAGTAGATCTCAAACGCTTCTGGGTTGCTGATCTCTGGTTTATACCATACAAACACTTCAATTAATTATAATTAACACCAAGCTGTAAGTAAATACAAAACTAAGAATTAAGTTACACTAAATACCCTAATGATAAGCAACCCTGAGGTTGAACATAACAAACTCATTACCAAGATGGCGAATAAGCGGAGGCAAGTGAAGCTTTTCAGCCCTGCTTCCATTGCCATTATATATATATATATATATATATATATATATATATATATATATATATATATATATATATATATATATATATATATATATATATATATATATATATATATATATATATATATATATATATATATATATATATATATATATATATATATACCCCAACTGCTTGATGTCCATTTTGCATTATGAATTGATGGTGATCCCTTAACACATTTATACACCAACAATGTAGTAGTGATAGTAACGCATGTTGCGATGCAAGGTTTACGAACATCATGTCAAAGTGAACTCTTGTTATATTTGATTAGATTGGTTTTTTTTTATTTTTTTATTTTTTTTAATTTTAGCTAGCAAAACTAAAATCACTTTACCTACTTCTTTCTTTGCACTTCTGCTTTTCACAATTCCTTTGTTAATTTCCGTTTAGGTTATGACATCGTATTCAGAACTTATCCGTCATGTATTTCAGAGACGTTATTTCATGTGGACTACAGTATTTCCACCATGTTGGTCATCTCGCTTTATTCTCCAATGCTATCGATAAAAATGTTGCTTCTTCTTCTCCGCAACAGATATTTTTTTCTTTACCTCAACATAACATACATTTTATTTTTCTTCACGCTACATACATATTTTTTTCTTCACCTCTACATAAATTTTGTTTTCTTTACCGCTACATAAATATTTTTTTTTCTTCACGCTACATACATTTTTTTGTGTTCACCGCTACATACATTTTTTATTCTTCACGCTACATACATTTTTTTTCTCCTCATGCTACATAAATTTGTTTTCTTCACCCCTACATACATATTTTTTTTCCTCCTCACACTACATACATTTCTTTTCTTCACCCCTAAATACGTTTTCTTTTCTCCTCACGCTACATACATGTCTTTTTCCAAACACCGTTAATCATGTAAATATGAATGCGACGGTCGGTTCATCCAAGTGGAGATCATTTTAAAGAAATTTACTTCAGTTAAGGCGACACTATGATATTTCCTAAGTTAAATAAATCACATTTATAATATTGAAAATATTGATACATCCTCCTACAGTGGTAACCGGTCTGATTCATTTAATGCCAAAATAGCAATCGGGTTATGGCGTAAAGCGACTGCGTCGATACTTTTTTACTGCGCGAACAGGATATGTCGATACCTATTGAGACGTTCGGTGTTCAAAACGCACGAGGGCAGTTACAAAAGAGCTGCTGTCGAACACAAGGTCCACTGGTCAGTGTTGTACTTCGTGGCAATGAGTTCGGAATGTGGTACTTAAACAATGATCTCAAATACGGGTCATTTTACTTCGTGGATAGCTCTGTATCGGTTCCTTCTGGAAATTACAAATTACTTTTTTCCAAGATTTTTGCGTGCCACCGGCAGTTACCGCTGCTTTGATGAAATTGTGATCTACGTGATTTGACGAATGTTAATTCTCTTTTGAGTTTACGAATGTTTTATCTGAGTATTAATGAAGCATGTATTTTCGAAAATAAACAAGTAAACATAGGCATTTGATAGGTGAGCTGAATATTCTGTATGGTGCAATGAGTTAAAATTTTGTTGTGCTAACGAAAATAAGCACATATTGTTTACTAATACGTTTGGATTTAAAGAAAAATTAGCATATGTTCTTTTAAGTGATTACAGTAAGCCTTTGGATGTATTAAAGACAATGAGCAGGTGTTTCTCCAGCTCTGTAAAAATATGTATTGTTTCTACTTTGGTGTAAAAAAAAAAAGTAAAGGATTCCATTGAGGCTTATTGGGAATTTGGTATTAGGTCCATATTTTCTTGACCATCGGCACACTAGGGGTGATGTGGTCAGCATCACGCCGGCCGCCTGATCCTTCCCAGAAGTTGCTCTGGTACCCAATTCATCAGGCTGGGTCGACCCCGGAGCCGTTTGCGGTCTAAAAAATCTCACTTCAACTGGGGATCGAACCATGGACCGCCGAGCTAGGAAGCCAATGAACTAACCACTGCGCCACCACAGCTCCTTTGTTGTAAAGAGCAGTCTTTTGTGTGATAAGACACTCTATACAGTGCGATACAACAGGAGATAATCTGATCATCGGATGAGGTCTCCCCTTCGATCAAGTGTTTTGTCCCTTTTATCTCCTTTACACTCTTAAGGGTCATGACTTCCAAGTATCAGCCTCCTGTTGTCTTGTGCTGAGAATTGAACCCACTCCACCTTGGATGCAGCTTTCAACTTCACTCATGTTTGTATGAATGCTGCCAGCTGGAGGCAATTACTGAATTAAACTGTGTGAATATTTATTTGTCTATTTTAATAATGTTAAGTAAATATTTGAGTAAGTTAATACAATCTAGCAACTTCTTTTCGAGGGCATGAATTTAACATCTAAAATGTTATAGTCACAACGTTATAAATGTAGCCACAGATATGCACGTGAATGTGATCAGGAAATTAAATAAGTATACGATCTGGCATTAAATATATGCATGAAATGGCAGTTATATTGATTAAATATCCACAAATTAAGTTATTCTCGTATGAATTCCAAATAAAAGATAAATGCAAAATTCAGTATAAAAGGTCAGAATAGCTATAACATACTGTATATAACATGCATAAAAATAAATACCCTGACGCAGCCTTAAGAATCAATATCTTTTTTTTTTTTAACTATCCCGTTTGTTATTATTATTATTATAAAGGCGAATTATGGTTCATGAAAATGTAAGTAGCGATAAAATGTGATAAGTTGCGGTACTTTCGTGTTCCAAGCAGTATTCATCATTCATTGTTTTAAAAAAAAAATAAAGATATCCCTTTTCTTAGTCCTTGAATACTTGTGACTCCTATATGGCAGCGAGACCTGGACAACCTATGCTAAGCAAGAAAGAAGGCTCAATACCTTCCATTTGCGGTGTCTACGCCGCATCCTCGGCATCTCGTGGAAAGATAAAGTGACAAATGTCGAGGTGTTGTCACGTGCTGGCCATCAGAGTATGTATACGCTGCTTAGACAGGGCAGACTTCGCTGGCTTGGCCATGTTCGCCGCATGGAAGATGGTCGCATCCCAAAAGATATCTTCTACGGACAATTAGCAGATGGCAAGAGAACAGTTGGGCGACCACAGCCGAGGTTCAAAGATGTGTGCAAGAGAGATATGAGGGCACTGGACATGGATCCAGCAACATGGGAGGATGAAGCTGCCGATCGCACTAAGTGGCGATGCTTTTTACGGCACCACCTCAGATTGGGCGAAGAGAGGCTCACACAAGAAGCAGAGGTGAGGAGAAAACGTCGAAAGGAGCACCAGGAAAAAAAGCAGCTGAGGGCAGCCACCTCAGGGGCGCATTCCCATAGTCAGTTATGACTGAAGGGGCTATTATTATTATTATGAATACTTGTGAAAAGTACAATTAATATTTATGTTATTTGCTGAACAATGCATGAGACACAGCTGTAACTTAATAGGGCTGAGCATATTTTATTGAAGCACATTTCGTCTCTTATACCCACTGAATAATGAAAAATGCACACATGTAGAAACCTATGTTTAAAAATTTTTTAAAAATCCAGACACTAAATGTAAAGGTACGGTAGACAAATACTACCTGTGTTTTAAGATTCGGGTAGCATAAATTAAATGTATATAGCAATTTTATTTATTTCAGGCATGAAAGCTGGCTATTGACCTTAGACATGGCTGGTGCTGGGGCTCACAATATCGTCTACGATCGGGATGGTACGAAGCACATTATTACAATGTGATAAGCGACCAGTGTCTATGAAACTGCCAGAACTTTAGTGTGCTATAACAGGCATTTACAAATGTGGTCTGGATGACTCTTATATCATCACAATGGCCATTCCTGGAGTTCTTCCCGACGTTAACCGCCCCTTTCAACACAGTGGAAAAAACGAAGATAGTGCTCTAGCATACGACGGATATATTACCAGTACAGCTGTGACTAAAGAAGACACCAGCTTGTCTTCTTTTTTCGGAGGCGTTGAAATGAACGTTACTTTGTCCAAATGTGGAACAAATTCTAGCGACCAGTGGCTGATGATCTCACCTGTATGCTCAACAAGGTACCACTCTATAGAGATATTTGTCATAGTGGCAATTACCTTGTCTGTAATTACTCTCTGGACTATTTTGGGGAACCTGTTAGTCTTGTTCGCGTTGTGCAGATATGGAACTTTACGCACGATGTCCAACTGTCTTATAGGTAATTTGGCTATCAGCGACCTTCTTCTAGCCATAACCGTATTGCCTATATCCGCGGGCCATGATCTTCTCGGGTACTGGGTTTTCGGGGAACTTACCTGTACGTTGTGGCTCTGCATGGACGTTCTCTATTGCACAGCGTCAATTTGGGGTCTGTGTACCGTAGCTTTCGATCGTTATTTAGCAACGGCCTACCCTGTATGGTATCATGACCAGAGGTCTGTGCGCAAAGCAGTGGGATGTATTGTGTTTGTTTGGATATTTTCTATCATAATCTCATTCGCTCCGTTCATAGGATGGCGTCACATGATCCCGAGCTTTTTCACATTTAATTCCAAGATACAAAGGCATGAGTGTATCCTGTTTACTTCAAGTAGTTATGTACTGTATTCCGCTATGGGGTCTTTTGTCATTCCATCTATTCTCATGACGTTCATGTACATACGTATATTTGGAGTGCTACACAACCAATCAAAAGGTATGAAAACAAAGGTTGGCATTACGTCCACGTCGCCTGTTCATGTGGACAACGGATATCCAATGATCCGACTACCTTCAGACGAAACGACAAACGGCGACGGTCGGGATCTGACGACCACAACTCTCATGACAGTTGCAGCAGAGAGTTCATGCAACTTGGACGACGTCGAAGAAATTGACGCAAAGGTAGATTCAAACTACTTATTGAAATCACATGACAGTAATCAACCTTTATTAGGCGGTTCATCTGCATCTAAGAGAATAGAAGATAGAATTAATGGACAAATCACTGGGACTCAGAAATGTAAACAAACATACATTCCTACATCACTGAGAAGCAATAGCTTTGCCGTACCCACGGACGCCAGAAGAGGAAAGCCGTGTGGAAGAAACCTTTTGAAAGTTGTGGATTTAGATCGTAGGAATAGTCACAACGTAACAATGCAGAGAAGCACGTCAGACACAGAAAACATCAATATGTACATGCATGAACTCAGACTTTCAACCGAGTGCCACAGAAGCAAGAGCGCTAGTGCTCTCAGCTCTACTGAAGACGCTGGTAAGACTCATAGCCAGCCCGTCCCCCGTAGATCTCTACCATGCAACATTTCCGTCTTTCAACGCAACAGCCGCATGACAATGAGTATGAAGAGAAGGTTTGAACTTCGGGAGCAGCGCGCTACCAAACGCATGCTACTCATCATGATCTGTTTCTGCGTCTGCTGGATGCCCTTCTTGTTTATGTACATCCTGAGAAGTGTCTGCGATACATGCGACATGAACCACCACTTTGTTGCCGCTATTATCTGGCTAGGATACGTCAACTCCTGTCTCAATCCAATTCTCTACACACTATTCAATGACGACTTTAAAAGCGCGTTCAAAAAGATCGTGGGTTGTAGACTACTTAAAAGCAAGCGCAGGAGATTAAGAAGATAACGTTAAATTAATCTCATGACAGCTCTACGCTTTGCCTGCCATTCAAAACTTCCTGCACTGAGTATAGGTAATGGATTAACATCACACATTCCCAAGTGGCATATTTTCGTTTATATCAATTTCATGGTTGGAACTATTCTATTTCATCTTGTAACTTCAACATAGGTAAAATGACACAGGAATTCACTTACAGGAATCACTGTAACCAACACTGGGATATATACGAAAGTTCTTTGTTATTTTATGTTTCATTGTGACGTTAATTAAATTTTATTTTCCAGCTGCTACATATCTGTGGTAAGTGTTGATTTTTAAGTCTGAACAAACACATTAGACTATCGCTATCTACAGCGTGTATACCGCTAAATTGAGTGTTAGAATCCTTGTTAAATTCTACAAGTAAGTTTATGCTTTGCCCCATGTGGTAGTGCTTTGCCCCATGTGGTAGTGCTTTGCCCCATGTGGTAGTGCTTTGCCCCATGTGGTAGTGCTTTGCCCCATGTGGTAGTGCTTTGCCCCATGTGGTAGTGCTTTGCCCCATGTGGTAGACGGGGGATATCTGAAGAGACAAAGACATAGCAGGACTACGGCACCCTTAAGCATGTCGTTCGTACCCTCCACCGCTCTTCCCTTAGGGGTTCTATAACAAGGACTACCATGTAATACTATCAACAGGCTTCATCAGTGCGTATTCTATCCAGGTCTTCTTGTTATCATTCCTTCCACTGCGACTTGTCTTGTTCATGTCATTAGTTCGAAGTTAATGATCTTGTCTTATCATCTCAATCCTTCTATTCTACGCAAGTACTCAATCATGGGGGCCTGAAGCTTCTTGATCAGTGCTTTTGTTTTTCTCCATAGTTCACAGCCATGCAATAGGAATGACATGATATTTGAGTAGAAAATGTACACTACATGTTTTATTTCTTCATGTCGTTTATCATAATCTTACTGCAATCCTCTTTGTTGTCTTATTATCCACAGCAGACCAGCTGAACTAAAAATCTGATTGCGAGATATACCGTAGTACCGCTGTAAATATTTCACAACTCGCATAGGAAGCCAAACTTCCTGTTAGATAGTTTTAAAAATTCCTAAATAAATATTAGACAAACATAAAAGTATGTTTTCAGGCACTCGTAAGAAATAAAGAAGTAGAAAAACAGACAACAGAAAAACAACAGACATGAGTGGCTTACCCAGGACTCGAGTCCTTACGTCTGTTGTTTTTCTGTTGTCTAGTTTTCTACTTCTTTATTTCTTACGAGTGCCTGAAAACATACCTTTATGTTTGTCTAATAATTATTTACTGTTTACAGGCCTCGGGTTTCCCTTCCTTGTGTGTATTAAAAATTCCTACGTGGTTATTTTAAACATATGTTACTTCTGTTTAGCAAGAGTGACACATTACTGATCTTCCCTTGGCTGTTTCCTTTGCCATTTTTTAATCATCATTTTCATTTGCTCTCCTTACGGAGCATGGGGCCACAAGTCCAGCTGCACCCCCTTGCAGGCAACCTCCACCCAACATTCACAAGCTCTTGTAATGGTGATGTCTGTGGTGATATTTTGTTAATGATGAGGTTGCCAGCCACATGCACAACCTCATGTTGGTCGCCTTGGTTACGAGTTGCCTGAAGATGCAATAGTTCTATTTGTTCTTTGTCTCTTATGAGATCCACGGCAACGCACAGTCCACATTTTGTTAGTGAAACATGTCAATTTCTCTTAGAACACGGCAACGCACGGTGCACATTTTATTAGTGAAACGTGTCAATTCCTCTGAGAACACGGCAACGCACGGTGCACATTTTGTTAGTGAAACATGTCAATTCCTCTGAGAACATCACTTTTATATTTAGACCAGTGCTTTTCAACCTTTTAGAGGCCCCGTACCCCTTTACCGGATTTTAATAATCCTCGCACCCCTTTACAGCTTTTTAATAATCCTCGCACCCCTTTACAGCATTTTAATAATCATCGCACCCCTTTACAGCATTTTAATAATCCTCGCACCCCTTTACAGCAATTTAATAATCCTCGCCCCCCCCCTTACAGCATTTTAATAATCCTCGCACCCCTTTACAGCATTTTAATAATCCTCGCACCCCTTTACAGCATTTTAATAATCCTCGCACCCCTTTACAACATTTTAATAATTCTCGCACCCCTTTACAACATTTTAATAATCCTCGCACCCCTTTACAACATTTCAATAATCCTCGCACCCCTTTACCGCATTTTGATAATCCTCGCACCCCTTTACCGCATTTTAATAATCCTCGCTCCCCTTTACCGCATTTTGATAATCCTCGCACCCCTTTACCGCATTTTAATAATCCGCGAACCCCTTTACAACATTATAATAATCCTCGCACCCCTTTACAGCATTTTAATAATCCTCGCACCCCTTTACAGCATTTTAATAATCCTCGCATCCCTTTACAGCATTTTAATAATCCTCGCACCCCTTTACCGCATTTTAATAATCCTTACGTCGCTCGTCCATGTTTCTAATACACTCAATAGCAGAGGTTCCCAACCTGCGAAGGGTACTGGAAATATATGGTCATTAAATGCATTATCCTCTTCAAATATTGCGTGGCTGTGTTCGCTGACGTAAAGTTTCCCAGCTATTGTGTCGTGGCGCTGCCTATAAGCAAAAATATTATCTGCTCTTATTTTGAAGAGGGATGTCAAAAAGCATGCACTGCGCATACTCTGCGCGCACACACACACACACACACACACACACACACACACACACACACACACACACACACACACACAAATAAAAAAAGGAAAAAAAAGAGACAATGGGCTGAAATTCGACTAATTAATTAACAGCTGTTTTATCACAACATGTTTTATAAATGTACGGATATCATTTTCCTGCCTTGGGAGGTAGTGAAAAAACACGCGGCAAAAATTCAAAATAAACCTTCGATTACTCCGTCTTGGAATCATTATTTAAGGGCGTAAAGGCTTCAGCGACCAAATCGATCAAGTTATAGTAAATGTAACAAACGTCATTCATTATCTACTGTTTTTTTTTTTTTCCGTAACCAGCGGCACTTGGGCTTTCAGCCCTTCGGCCCAATGACATGTCATTGCGAGGCTGGGGAACCTGAGGACTTTCCTTCCATCCACAGAGGGTTTATCACAGGAGCCGTTCAGGCTATTCAGTCAAATTTCCGGCCGTAAACATTTCTTCAAACGCCGACGCCCGGGTTTGAACCATGAACACCTGGTCGCCAGTACAACGCCGAAGCCATTACACCAGCGCGGCTCCCTTATCTACTGTTAAATATAAATATAAGATGCTTATTCGTACTCACCGAAACACCAATTGAAATTTCCAGAAATTGTGTCCAAATTTAAAAAAAAAAAGGCATGGACAGTTCTCAAATATTCGATATTTTTAAGGATGGGAACAAAATGAGCATTATTTCAATAGGCGCGCCATTCAGTTTCCAGGCCTTTATTTCCGGAAAAATGCGCCGTGAAAAGATTGCAAGTTTGGGAAGAAAAGATGGGACAGGGCGTTACTGCTAAGATAGCCTACTATTTAAAAAGCAAAGTTCATTTGCTTGTTCTTTATACTGTCACGTAGACAGTGACTTAATTTATTTTTCCATCTCGTCTCAATGTTATTACTCTTTAATGTTCTGTTCTCCTAGACATTTTGTTTCTCTTTGCTTTGCTACCTGTGTGGCCCAATTGTTTTCTTCTTCTCAAACCCCACCCGAGGTTGTTTACGTTCGAGCCTGCAGCGGTCAGCGAACGATAATGTTACGTCAGCACACCTGGCCTGATCAAAAGAACGTCTGTTACGTTTAAAGTGTTAGAACGAGCCAAAGACGGTTTCTGTGAAAGAAACGGTTCGTTAGCGGCGGGTACCCTCTGTGGTCCGAACAGGGGAATTTCTCTGGTCGCTTTAAAACGTTTGATCACAAGCGGCTAGTACCCTTTGAGGCCTGAGTAACGAGTTTGATCTGTTTCAGGGGGAGATAACAATCGCGGTCAGTTTGTGGGTTGTTTGCCCTTAGATGAGCAAAGAGCACATAATATTATGATTGTCTCTCTGGGGGAATTTTCGCAAAGTTGTTGCTTCTGAAACCTTTGTCTTACCCGGTATTACGCATTACGCCGATACATCTGTAGAATCAGGCTATGCAGGTGTTCCGGGTAGAATGGTTTGTAAGCTATAAGATTTGAAATTTTACTACGTCAAACACATTCGTGAAGATATTCCTGGCCCGAGATGGACCATCATGAGAATTAGGCAGACTTTAACAGAACTAAAATGTTAAGGCCTTTCTCTAGTCATTTTCGGGTTTCAGGGAGACCGAATCGCTAGAGCAGACTCCAGTCAGGCGAAGAAAGTCATATACTCTTCGATCTAGAGGGTTTCTGTATACATCTAGCAACGAATCGTCAACCCCGTTCCTGAATCAAAACCCCTTTTTGTCAACGCCAAGTTAAGCTCACGCAGTGCAACGGAGCCAACGCAAAATCTGGAATCGCCAAACGCAGTAGTAGATCTCTACTCGCCTATTGGATTACCAGCCAGAGCATTGCGGCTTCCAGAATATCAAAACCGCTCAGCATGCCTATAGCAGAATTCCATATCACCCGCCTTTTTGTGCCTAAACGGGGCACTCAGCAAACCACAGCCAAACCAGTTTAAACAGGATTTACAGCTAAGCAGAGCCTAGCGCCGGATAAGCGCGCCTGGGACTCTTTGTCCTCAAGTGACTTCTTCTGGATACTTAAAACCTCGCACGTATGAGCAGCCATCTATGGACAGAGTTCCAGCCCCCTCTCGCGAGTAGCGGTCACCAACGTTTAGCACCAACAAAGAAAGTTTTGTAGGCTAGTCCCACATGAAGGATCTACAAGTAATACACTTTCTGGAGCTAGCACATTTGGTCCCACGAAAAGCGGACAGGCTGTCGCTCAGTTCGGTTATTTGGCCAGCAAGAAGGATAGACAGAGTTCCAGCCCCACTCACGCTATAAGGGGAGTCACCAACGTTTAGCACCAACAAAGAAAGTTTTGTAGGCTAGTCCCTCACGAAGGATCTACAAGTAATACACTTTCTGGAGCTAGCACATTTGGTCCCACGAAAAGCGGACGGACTGTCGCTCAGTTTGTTTATTTGGTCAGCAGGAGATAAACAACGTCTTCCAGTGTTCACTCGCGCAATTAGGGGTCACCAACGTTTAGCCCGACAAGGAAAGTTCGGTATTTCACTTCAGTCATCTTGAAGGATATTTATCGGTAAGACACTTTCTGGAGCTAGCGCTTTTGGTCCCCGAAAGCGGACCCTCTGTCGGACAGCTTAGTTATTTTCTCCGCGTTCTACAGGTTTTATGAGTGTTGGCGGTGTGTGTGTTTGTGGGTGTGTATTTGCATTATTGGTGGTTATTGATGATTATTTATGACTATTGATGAATATTTTGATTATTTATGTAATTTATGCTGTGTATGATGATATGCATTAATTCCATGCTTTTCTTCTTTAATAAAGTTTACACATTTATTAATGCGCTGTTCCCGACCCTTTTCATCCATAATTAATTTAGTTTAGCTCTTTACTAGAATCTCTATGCATGATAAGAGAAAAGAGTGAGAGCAGGAGATGCTTAGACAGTAAAAAGTGAGTTGAGGCTTGGAGAGAGAGATCACTTAGATAAATCTTCTTCCAGGTTGTCTCAAGTCCATCTTCTAATTACACCTTTCTGTGTGTGTAATCTATAACTCTGTCAGTCCACTATCCCTTGTCCATTTCACTACTATTGTCCAACTCGACAAATACTCTACACTTTACTCAACCACGTCTCATACAAAACCGCATGCCTTAAACTTTCTTCTTGAAAATTGGCACAGTTACTCTTTGGGTTGTTGGATGTCAAGCCATTAGGTTATTTCTTAGCATAACGTTTTGTTTTTGACAGAAATTTGTTTTTTTTTTTTTTGTTACGTCTCTTCCGTTTAAATTGATACACAATAGGGACCGATATCAAGGAAAATACTTCCTGTGAAAAAATCAAGGTAAATAATCAAAATGATAAAACATTTAATAATTTTAGAAATTTACAACCAAAATGTTTATTCTTTTACAATGTAATTTAAATTTTTTAACTATACATTTTAACTGTTATTGAAAGTCTAAATAACATTTAGCTTTCTATAGTAGTAAAGTTATCATTGTGGCGTAATTTGTCAACACATGCCTCGTTTCGTGAAGGCAAGACGGAACGCAGCATACTAGGGTGTGACACGGCGTGGAATTTTTTTTTGTTGCTTTGAAGGTTAACGCAAGGCAGCAAATATTAGCCAAAGCAGATCCGGTTCGTTAGGGAAAGTGGGGGAAAGAGAAACTGAAACATGGCGATATCGGAATCGTATCTGCTGGAAAGTAAATTTAAAGCTACAAGCGCATGCAGTGTATAATACTATCAAAAGTGCTTTAATTCTTGAAAGGATATACGTATTAATGGAAATCTAGAGGGAAGATGCGAAGACGTAAGTAGTTTTAGAGAAGTTTTAAGTTTTACTTAGTCTTCACATCTAAGACTATCAAGACGATAAACTTTAATAAATCCTAGTAAATACATGCCCTAACTGATTTCGATTAAAAGTATATGAAATGGAAGCTCCTAATCAGGAAAAAAAAGTGGGTGGATAAGAACGGGATGGATTGACGTGTTTAGTGGTACGGAGGAAAAGATGTCAAGATATTTGCACATATGCACGATGGATTCTTGAGGACAAATTGTACAAAACCGAGGAAGCTCTCCGATACGCCCGCGCTTTCTCTATATAAAGAAGCAGCGCTAGTTTTAAGAACACACACTAACATGAAGACAGGCCAGGGCGATAAACAAAAGAAGAGAGCTGGCAAGGCTGATACTTTCCTAGATATATGCCGTTGAGACTGCTTCACTAAACCAAGTCTAAATCTGTGCTTATATCGATACTAGAGGGTATGTTGGTTTACTAAAGATATTTGTGTAAATAATATCAATTTTATTTCAGGCTTTGTTTAGAAATTTGAGTCTAACATACCTAACATTGATCTATATGGGTAAAGCTTGATGAAGATTGAAACCAACCATATAACCTAACCAGTCCTTGTCAGGGCTAACATAACCAGTCCTTGTTAGGACTATATAACCTTGCTAGTACTTGTCTGGGATATTATAACCTACCAGCAAGTACATCACTGACTTGGCATGTATAGGTGGAAGGAAAAGGTCGCATCATACCCATTTAATCATAATATTTGATTAATTTATGTATTATTTGAAAAATGTTCCACAAGTAAACACTTGTTTTATCATACTATATCTGACTACACCGAACCATGTATCATTCAGCCAATATACATACACTGAGACATCCTCGCCTCATGTACAATAGGAAATATAAGTGCTCCATACCCCAGAATAGCCACATATTCAGTGGCGGCTTTCTTTAATGAGCTGTTGAGCTGCAGCACCCCCTGTAAAAAAAGGACTGCATACTGTCTCTACTACATTATAATACATAATCCGGACAGACCGAAAAACTGAGGTTACACCGGAAGGGTTGAATACCCAAAAAAAAAAAATTATCCAACACCGTATTGGGGAAAGCGCTGCAAACGATTACAGCTCAAGAGACCTTGACCTCTTATAAGCGAATGCTCGTCATACACACAGCTAGAGGCGAACTACGATTGGTTTGAATTTTTTAACTGGAGCTGCAGCCGAACACAGCACAAGTGCAATGAGCAAATTAAAGGGAAGTTACAATGAAAATTTTAAACACGAGAAATAGCAGCATACATGTCTGTGTAACCTGTTTGAGACTCGGGAAGCTGCTACGACTGACAATTATTACTCCTAGTTACAGTAAACTTTTAAAATAACTTTTCAGAACTTCTTGACAGATTTTAGATGAGATAAGACACTAATCATTTGTGTCTGGGTTGATATTTCACGTGGTGGTCACAATTTGTGAGTGTTATGTATAGTATTTTAAATGAATGGACAGTGCAGCACCCCCAATGACAACCCCTTGGAACCGCCACTGCACATATTACTCCTTGTTCCAGGTTCATATTTGAGTCTTTGAGCTGAAGCCAGAAGCTATTCAATCCCGCTGCCTATACCCCAAAGGAGCACAGTGGTTGAAGCTTTAACAGACCTTAGTCCCCCTCAGTTATTGGGCGGGCTAACGAACAGGACTGTCAGTTACAAGGGCGTGTCACAACCTAAAAGGACATTATTGTTTTCCAAAAGATGAGTAATATAGAACTCATTCCAGTGACTTATGTGAGCAGTCAAAAGAGCCTATGATGAGAAAATTTCAGTATATGACAGGATAGTTAAAGACTAGTGCCAGAAACTTTGTGGAATAACATTGATTTCATTAATTCAATTTGGAAAAGCCAATACTATTTTATTAAGTTTAAAATAAATATATATATATATATATATATATATATATATATATATATATATATATATATATATATATATATATATATATATATATATGTGTGTGTGTGTGTGTACAATCACTTGATGTAAATATACTTTTCCATTAATCACCATCTTCCAACACTCACCATTCATTACAAAATTAGACAGTTGTAAATAAAAAGGATATATAAATTGTATTCAACAGTTTTTTTCATTTACTAAAGTTGAAGTGGAGTTTTGTTGAATTGTTATCACTTGTGGTCACACAGCAGGGTGGCGCAGTAAGTTCTGACTGTTCTATTTCAGTTCCAGATACTTTCACAGCCGTGACTATCGAGTGATACCAGTGTACATCTCTGTCACTGGGACCTCACACTTTCTGGAGAGAAACCTTGTTCTTTTTCTTCTCCATCACTATCATCATACTTATAAAAACCCTTACGCTACAATCATTACTATGCATATTGAACGTAATGCAGTTTCTCAATGTTAAGAACTGGTTCATAGTTTTAGAAGAAACTTAATAATACATACCTGATATGCAATCAGTCCACCCGGTCTTTTATAGTCGCCCTAATGTAATCGACGGACCCTGTGTCCAGGTTTAACGCGGCGCGTTTCAGCAAAACGAGGCTAAATTTAATTTTTACAAAAATATAGATCCATTATTATATGAGAACTAGCAATAACCCGTCAATAATGACGGAAGTAAATCAAATACTGTAATATATTTTTTAAAACTTTTTTTATTCAATATAAAAGTTCTTTGATGACAAAATTTTTTGTGAAAGTGCGTGGATCTGTTTCAAAGAATGTTCATGCTCTTCTGCAGACTGATTTGCTCGTTGTGACTGACTCTGTGCTTGTCTTTGTGCCGCTTCATGTTGTCGTCGTATTGCTGCTTCTTCTAAAGTCTCGCTTGCTCGTTGTGATTGACGCGATCGTCTCTTCCTCTTCGCACCTGCAGCTCGTTTTGCAGCCATTTTATCATTTTGATCCATAATAATAAGTCTGCAATACTCTAAATTAAAATTTTGTCTTGAAGATACAATCAAAAACGTACATTTTAAGGTTATTTTTAACAAAATGAAGAGTTAAATCCGTTTCCGGAATGAAACTGGGCTCTACACCGACTTTTCTTCGTTGAGTGTTACTATTTTCGGGAGAGTACATATAAGGGAAACAATACAGTTAATGTCTAACTTTCAACCACAGTTGCATCCCTTAGATGTGACCGACGTACAAACGGCGAGAATTATAGAGTTTGATGATATACCTAGACCGTAAGGTCTGTTATGTTTTGATATGCATCCTAATATAGCCAACGCCGTGTACTTACAGCTAGTTATAATAAGAAGGAGTCTATCGCCTGTCATCACTTTGCAGCCATGTCCCTGTATTTAGCACATCAGAACGTGTGCTTTGTCCTAATCAGGCCCTAAGAGAGCTCAGATGAGGCCCATGCCATGTGAGGCCCCCTAATGCTTGGGAAAAGCGATAAAAATATTTCTAATGTAAAAAAGGGTATGGAGAATATACATCCTTGGTGAGGTGAGGCCCGAGCCAAATCGCCCTGCTAGTTCCCCCTCACACCATCTCGTCGCGCGTGATCCTGTTTACCCAGCTAGATTCCGTTGTGCTCATTATGGACCTAATTTTTAAAAAACCTGGGAAACGCTTATTAGAAAAGATAACATTATATGGGTTTACGTTTGAAAACATTACAGTACCCAGACAGCACATCTTCGAAACAGGAGGTAGAAGCAATTGCATATTTTGAACGCAGCCACTTAGCTCTATTAAATATATATATTTGGGTTCCTTAGGGTTTGCTGACAAAGAATATGTACAACGTTATGCAAATAGTCTAGGAATTAACAAGTTATAGCCAAAATAAAATGATGGTGCTGTCAGACAACACCCAAAATCAGAATCGCTCAGTGGTAGATTTTTTTACACCACCATTGTACGGGAAATGGGCCACAAGTTACATTTGAACTGATTGGCTGGAATGATATGTAAGGCTAAACACGATTAGTCGGGCTATAAATACTATCTTTGGTTGTTAGGGGAGACGTAGGAAGTTAAAATTTTTTCAAACACTTGTCGAAACGTGGCTCCATTGGCCAGACTCGCTGATATACTCACTTAGGAGCGTTAGTTCGAGACCACTAGTCAAATAAGCTTGATAAAGCAACAGTGCGTTGAAGCCAGCTCATATTTTTGCTAAATAAAAGCCTGGAACATAAGCAGATGGGAATTTGTGCCAGTAGTTGTGCCAGAATTCATTGCTAATCAACGTATCTGTGTTTGTTTCCATGAATTGTGGTAAGCTTGAAACATTCAGTATCTTTTAATGAAAATTGAATGTGAATTGTTAATTTATGCCTGTATATATGTGTAGTTCAGTAGCAAACATGATGTAAAGCCTATAATGCTCCAGCCTGAACAGAAGGTGTCGGAGGAAAGTAAAACTGCATGGAATGGCCAAACAGTACACTGACACCTAGATTATTGATTAGACAGAAATAATGCTGGAAGTGCAGAGGCGTAGTAACCATTAAGGAGGTAAATACTGGTATAAAGTATTTCAGATGAAGCTGACAGTTGGCCTAACGCTCTGAACTCAATGTTTGTGATGTATTGTGCTCAGTGTAAAAAGAGAGTATAAATTAGTTATGAAGTAGAAGGTACATCCTTCTTGTTTTCAGGGACCGTGGTCTTGATGGTATTGAGCAGCACCTGGTCAGAGCTTTGCTGAATCCAGAGTCGGACAGCATACTCCTTGGTCCATTTAGCTATCAGTGAGGTGTCTCCAGAGCCCAGGGGAGAAATCGAGCAGAGGAGTCTTTTCCTGCCGCCATCACACAAGATAAGCTGATGTGGCCAGCTGAGCTCAAAATTATGTACCCCAGCTTAAAATGACCTTGTAAAAATAACATTAAGAGGGGAATTAAATTGTTTTAATATCAGGAACTGAGAACATCTCCAATACTAGTCCCAATAAAGACAAACTATTGAAGTCATGATGACAAATACCAACAGAGCTTGAACAAAACAAAACCAGTATTACCTCATATTACTACTACACAACTGACACACATAGGATACTTTTAATAATATATGTCATTACAATATTCATATTGATAATTCTGTACATATAACTTGTAAGTAAAATTGATTGTGATTCCTGGTTCCCTTTGTATTTGAATCAGGACACATATTCATTCATAACAGCAATGAATACATATTGTTATTTGAAAAGTTATCAGTGACTCCTTTAAGATATCCTTTAGAGTGTTATATGTATGTGAGTGTCACAGTGTTGTCAAGTGTGGTGGAATAAATTAAATTGTTTATCTGTCTGTTGTTGTTATGACTTACACTTCATCATACACATACCCTAGACATACAACGTAGTCATCACACTATTCCAGAATAATTCTGACTGAGGTATACATATGTGGCAGCAAGCAAGGTTATATATAATACACTACTCTTATTAGATATATATACCTTCACAGCTGATCTCAGTCAGTACACTAAGTCCCCTATAAATATTTATAACATCTCACTTCACCACATATATTGGGGTCTCGCTCTTGGGATTTTGAATCTTTCCCTATTAAAAATATTGGGGGTAATTCACTTCAGGGAATATAAGAATTAAAAGGTATCCTTGGGTGGAATTAAATAAGGTTGAGCTCACGGTGCCTGTGTTGTCCATTAGATATATATTTAGAGATTAAATTGTTGGTTAGACATTGTATAAACTTACCTGATAGACAATGGCGGACCTGGCCAAGTTTCGATCTGCTGCTGTTCAGACTGCAAAGGAGTTAGGATTAGATGGGCAAGTTATGGTTGCCTATGTCACTACGGAATGTGACAAATTTATTGAACGCGAAGAAAGAAGGTTTGAAGCCGAAAGAAAGTTAGAGGCTGAAAGGGAAATTAAGAAGTTACAATTTGAGGCTGAGGCTGAGACTAAGAGGTTGCAGATTGAGGCTGAGGCTAAGAAATTGGAGGCAGAAAGAGAAGACAAAAGATTGGCTGCAGAAAGGGAAGAGAAGAAATTAGCTGCAGAGAGGGAAGCAGAAAAGGAGGAGAAGAGATTACAAAGGGAACATGAGTTACGACTAAGGGAGTTTGAGTTTCAGGGCCATGCTCCTGAAAATGGTGCCAGTCCCTTTGCCTCTGATGCCACTGCTAGCCAAGGAGCCTCAACCTCAGCTATGAATTTTCATTTAGATCATTTTGTTGAGAAAGACGATGATATAGAGAGCTACCTAAATAGGTATGAACTATTAGCTACCACGTATGGGTTAGAGAGAGAAAGGTGGAGCTTAAAGTTATCTCAAGGACTTCGTGGGGCAGCTTATGAAGTTTTTGCAAAAATGAGCAGAGGTGATCAGGAAAATTATGACATGCTAAAGCAGGCTCTTTTGTTAAGATATGAAAAGAATGCAGAATTCTATAGGAAAAAATTTAGGAATGCTAAACTACTGTCAGGTGAAACCTATCACCAGTTCTCTGCACGAATAGAGACATACTTGGAGAAATGGACTTCTCTGGGGAAAACCCAAGATCTTAAGGAAATGGTCCTTATAGAGCAATTAAGAGAGTCCATGGCTCCAGACCTGAGAAAGTTTCTCATGGAACAAGGTGCAGAGAGGCTGGGTGAGTTGCTAACTGTTGCTGAAAGGTATCAAGCAGCTCAAGCAGAGGTAACAGGTAATAAAAAGAAACAAGTGGATAACTTTAGGGCACCACAGAACTTTAATAAATTTGATCCTAGGGATCAAAATAAAGGTAAGCACCAGTTTGATAGGCCACGGTATGAAAATAAAAATAAATTCCCACAATTCGATGAAAGGAAATATGATGAAAGAAAATCTTTCAACCAAGGAAAAAGGTGGTGTAAGAATTGTCAGATGGACAATCATGACACTGACCGTTGCAGAAGGAAACCTGTGTATATGGCAACCCTTCAGGTCAGGTCGACCTCAAGACAGGAGGAGGATATTATGTTAGATACCACTCCAGAAGAGATGAGGAAGGCACAGGCTGGGGATAAAACACTCAAGCCTTGTTTCAGAAAATTGTCAACTTGTCATACAACTCCAGGCAAGGGAGATTTTTACATGAAAAACAAGTTGATGTATAGGAAGACTGGAGCTAGATCCAAAGGTCACGGACAGCTGGTTCTTCCAAAAAGATATAGGGCAGACTTAATAAGGAGCCTACATGTGAAACCAGATGGGGACCATGAGAAGATAGGTACCATCATTCAAAAGGTGGCTCACAATTATTATTGGCCCAAAGCAAGATGGGACATTGAGAATTTTGTAGAAAGGTGTAGCATAGCACATGAGGGAACACCCACAAGTGGGAACATGGATCAGGACCTGGACACGCCACGGGGCAAAATTAGGCCTGATAATAAAAAGAAAAATAGATTTGATAAAGTGGACCAAATGGAATGGGAAGCCCCTTTTCACGGACAAGCTTCACTTAACTGTTTTACAATGGCCACTATGCGGAGAGTGCAAAGAGATGTCTTACCCCAGGATAAGCCGAAAATCCCTCAATCGGACTTAAACAAACTGGAGGAAGAGGATGTAGGGAGGAAATCTCTCATCAAGAATTTTAAGTGGGGAGAAAGCCCCAAAAAAAAAATTGGTAGCGGTCGTTTTGTGAATGATAATTCTGGGAGGAAAAATCATCACTATAAAGCTTCGAGTGGAAGAGACCATACCGGTGCATGGACAAATAGGTCCACACAATTAAAGGTCCATATGTAGCTTTGTTAAGAACGTGGACTGATGAAAAGGCAGAGGAAAACATTACATCTTCATACCAATATGTGAATGAGCTGACCACTCGTTTAAAAACTGGTTGGAAACTTGCCAATGAAAATTTGAAACAAGCCAGGAAGAAACATGCTGCCTATTATAACAGGAAGGCGAAAGACAGAAATTTGGCTGTGGGAGAGAAAGTACTGCTTCTTTTGCCCGGGAGTCAGAATAAGTTACAAATTGGATGGCAGGGTCCATATACAGTTTTAGAGAAGGTATCTAGAACAAATTATAAGATAGATAAGAAGGGGAAAGAAAAAATCTATCATGTGAATCTCCTGAAGAAATATTTGGAAAGAGAACATCAGGAGAGACACACTTGTTGACCTTGTCCATCGCCATGGAGATGAAAAAGGAACCACTTTCATCATTTGAGTATCCATTACACCCCTGTGAGACAGCAGCACAGGTGAAAATCAGTACACATTTAACGAAAACTCAGAAAGAGAGAGTGCAACAGGTTCTAAATAATCATGCAGAGGTGTTAACAGACCGACCAGGGCATACAAACCTATTGGAATATGATATGAAACTGATAGACCCCACACCTGTCTGTATGAAACCATATTCGATTCCGTTTGCTAAGGAGAAAGCTTTGAAGGAAGAGATAGACTATCTATTGAAGGAGGGAATTATTTCACACAGTGAATCCTCATATAGTTCCGGTGTTGTACTCTTAAGGAAGCCCTCTGGAGAACATAGACTCTGTATAGATTACAGGAGACTGAATGCTATTACAGAAGGACAGGTGGATCCATTGCCGGATACAAATCAGCTGTTTGCCAGACTAAATAAAGCTAAATATTTCTCAAGGGTGGATCTGAGTAAAGGATAATATCAGATTCCAGTAAAACCTGAGATCAGACAAAATTGTTGGATGTAAACATTTCGGAGGAACGTAATGAATCCCTGAGTTGCCTCTTTGATTGAGGATATTCCGAATGTTTCATACAGGATAATAAGAAGATTATGGGATCCACTACGAAAACTCTGCTATCACCAGGTATATGTTATCTCCTCATAACGTACATTTTGAGGGAAATATAATGTTCTCTGGACATGTCATTGCGCAGACTCAGAGAAGAGAAATGGTGAATACGGGTTGCGAAGCAGCATTAAGACAAGCACTCACACTTGCGGCTGTTAAGTAACATAACCGAAATATATTATTGGTTGTAGAAGTCTGAGGCAGATTTCATGAGTAGTGCCTACTCTGAATGGACCCAACTACATAAAACCATGATAGCACCACAGCAGAGTAAAGTCAAGTTGACTTACATTTATCTATGTGTATATAGAATAAAGGACTGACATGGGATGTCTGTTTTAAGAGGGGAGATGTCGTGGAATATTCTAATCCACATATATATAAATTATAAGGTAAATATAAAGCCTAACAAATAAATTCTAATAAAGAAAAGAGCAATGGTAAAATAACAGTGCTGTCACAAAGAATGTACTCGAAATCCCCCTTGTTTTCTGCTTCGTCTGCAAATTGTAACGCTTTCACGTTGATAGTAAAAGCTTACTATATTATTACCCGCTTTCTTCAATGAAACGTGTGCTGTATTTCTTGGAAAAACATTGAGATACCAAGCTGAACAATGACCTAATTTTAATATTTCATTCATTCCATTTTATACACGGCGTAACTAAAGACAGATGGACTAAAGGATAGAGAGAAGGGAGAGGCATAAAGCCGAACACGTGCAACACAAAACACGCGTCGCGCGATACACAATTACTACTATCACGCGTGTAAGGCCACATGCACTAACTTTTTTCAGACGGACAGTGATAAATTCACTACCCTTCCCAGAGTTAGGTTTTAAAAAACCTGGGAAACGCTTATTAGAAAAGATAACATTATATGGGTTTACGTTTGAAAACATTACAGTACCCAGACAGCACATCTTCGAAACAGGAGGTAGAAGAAATTGCATATTTTGAACGCAGCCACTTAGCTCTATTAAATATATATATTTGGGTTCCTTAGGGTTTGCTGACAAAGAATATGTACAACGTTATGCAAATAGTCTAGGAATTAACAAGTTATAGCCAAAATAAAATGATGGTGCTGTCAGACAACACCCAAAATCAGAATCGCTCAGTGGTAGATTTTTTTTTACACCACCATTGTACGGGAAATGGGCCACAAGTTACATTTGAACTGATTGGCTGGAATGATATGTAAGGCTAAACACGATTAGTCGGGCTATAAATACTATCTTTGGTTGTTAGGGGAGACGTAGGAAGTTAAAAATTTTTTCAAACACTTGTCGAAACGTGGCTCCATTGGCCAGACTCGCTGATATACTCACTTAGGAGCGTTAGTTCGAGACCACTAGTCAAATAAGCTTGATAAAGCAACAGTGCGTTGAAGCCAGCTCATATTTTTGCTAAATAAAAGCCTGGAACATAAGCAGATGGGAATTTGTGCCAGTAGTTGTGCCAGAATTCATTGCTAATCAACGTATCTGTGTTTGTTTCCATGAATTGTGGTAAGCTTGAAACATTCAGTATCTTTTAATGAAAATTGAATGTGAATTGTTAATTTATGCCTGTATATATGTGTAGTTCAGTAGCAAACATGATGTAAAGCCTATAATGCTCCAGCCTGAACAGAAGGTGTCGGAGGAAAGTAAAACTGCATGGAATGGCCAAACAGTACACTGACACCTAGATTATTAATTAGACAGAAATAATGCTGGAAGTGCAGAGGCGTAGTAACCATTAAGGAGGTAAATACTGGTATAAAGTATTTCAGATGAAGCTGACAGTTGGCCTAACGCTCTGAACTCAATGTTTGTGATGTATTGTGCTCAGTGTAAAAAGAGAGTATAAATTAGTTATGAAGTAGAAGGTACATCCTTCTTGTTTTCAGGGACCGTGGTCTTGATGGTATTGAGCAGCACCTGGTCAGAGCTTTGCTGAATCCAGAGTCGGACAGCATACTCCTTGGTCCATTTAGCTATCAGTGAGGTGTCTCCAGAGCCCAGGGGAGAAATCGAGCAGAGGAGTCTTTTCCTGCCGCCATCACACAAGATAAGCTGATGTGGCCAGCTGAGCTCAAAATTATGTACCCCAGCTTAAAATGACCTTGTAAAAATAACATTAAGAGGGGAATTAAATTGTTTTAATATCAGGAACTGAGAACATCTCCAATACTAGTCCCAATAAAGACAAACTATTGAAGTCATGATGACAAATACCAACAGAGCTTGAACAAAACAAAACCAGTATTACCTCATATTACTACTACACAACTGACACACATAGAATACTTTTAATAATATATGTCATTACAATATTCATATTGATAAATTCTGTACATATAACTTGTAAGTAAAATTGATTGTGATTCCTGGTTCCTTTTGTATTTGAATCAGGACACATATTCATTCATAACAGCAATGAATACATATTGTTATTTGAAAAGTTATCAGTGACTCCTTTAAGATATCCTTTAGAGTGTTATATGTATGTGAGTGTCACAGTGTTGTCAAGTGTGGTGGAATAAATTAAATTGTTTATCTGTCTGTTGTTGTTATGACTTACACTTCATCATACACATACCCTAGACATACAACGTAGTCATCACACTATTCCAGAATAATTCTGACTGAGGTATACATATGTGGCAGCAAGCAAGGTTATATATAATACACTACTCTTATTAGATATATATACCTTCACAGCTGATCTCAGTCAGTACACTAAGTCCCCTATAAATATTTATAACATCTCACTTCACCACAACAACTAAAAGCTGATTCATCTCAAACTAAGCAGAGTTGATCATTTGTTCAGTGCAAAAAACATTTTAAAAACAAAAAACAGTCTAACTGATGACCTCTGTGAACCATGTGACAGTTTTAAAAAGCTGAAGAATTTTTTTCTATATCAATTTCAAAGCTGCTAAATAAAGCTTTCGGGTTCAGATGAAAGAATCATTCTATAGCTGGTCTCAGTACAGAGACAAATATCCTCTCCTTTATTTTTCTTTTAAGTGCAGTAGGCAGATGCATTCTGTTTTTCTAAGGCAATGCACCATAGGTGGCCAAAGAACAAATAAAATTTACAAATATCTAAGAGATTACACTAGTATTACACATGTATAAGAGATAAAGTATTGTGTGGTTTTCTACATCAGTATTACAAATATCTATGAGATTACACCAGTATTACAAATATCTAAAATCTGTATTCTTTGGATAAAGCGAATCCCAGCTCTGCAATTACAGGTTTCTTCCACTGTTTTCGGGGAGCGTTCACTTCACCAGTTAAATTTTGATTACTGTTAATGTCACTTGAATCAGTTTGGATAAGCAAGTTTAAACGGGCACACAGAGTCAAAAAGACACGAGGGTTCCCTTAATTTGGAAAGATGACCAGTGGACAACTTCTTTCAACAGATAGCCTTGTTTCACTATTCACTCTTTCGACTAAAAATTTCGGGAAATGTTAATGTTATTGATTGTAATTATTCTAGCCGCCAGTCAGCAATTTTACATTAGAGTTCAGGAAGAAATAATATCTGGCTCAAAGGCCCAGAAATTGACACTCAGTCTTTAAAACCCGTTAGTGGGATTGGTATCTCTGTCTATCTCTGATGGCACATGCACTGTCAGACCAGTGTTACTTGAAACCCCACGTGGGTAAAGCTAAGAAATGTCTAATACTTCTCAAGTCTGAAAACTCTTTATTACTAAACGCCGGCAAGTTGGGTTCACCCCAGTATTCACTGTATAAAACAGAACTAGTTTAAAATGAAATAGGCGATTAAACACTTTACCACTTCATAAATACTAGATATCTATTATATTAATCTCACCCCAGAACTACGGTAACACCACGACTAGGATAATTCACTAGATAGGTAGTTAGAAGCTCGTCACAAATCTGACGAGAACTATGAAATTCACTATACAAGCTTCATTCGCTAGCACGCGTGTTCCGTCTACTGAAGATGTTGGAGACTGAAATGAAATCAGATTTCAGCTCCTGGGTGGATATTTGAAAACAGGGGCAAACAATCCCACATTTTCTCAAACTCCGAAATCATCTCCCCTTTTACGTGTAAAAAACACCTACGTCAGCTTAACGCGTGTCGTAACTGCCATCAGTGACCGAGAGCGCGCGTGAGTTGCAACTCTAGACAGCCCGTCTCCAGTGCGGAGCGATTTTTCACGCTAAGCCGGGTTTCTCTGACGAAAATCTCATGCGTTTCTGCAACATGTAGACAGTCCGTCTGCCTGCCATGACCGATGGAGCGAATTCTCACACCCCAGGCCGGGGACACTGCAGACTCATGTCTGGCGAGAGCCGTATATTCACGCTATCGTTCGACCAGCAGAGACTGACATCTACGTAAGAGAATTACGTATCCCAGTATGAGAAAGAAACAGGTACAGTTTAAGAATTTGGAAGAAAAATATTTTTCGCAAACGAGTGATGCGAAAAATATATCGGAAAAAAGTAAAGAAAGATAATAAAATAAAAGGATCCGGGTGAGAGAATAGGAAGACGATCTAGGCAATTTAATGAACATAAGACCTACGTGACAACGAACTAGAGGGGCTCACAGCAGCAGAGGAAGACAAGCTCATAGACATATCCACGGATGGTGCTCTGAAATTGCAGTTCAAGGAACAGTCCCTTCCAAATTTTTGGGCTCACTTACAAGCAGATTTTCCTGAACTATCGAAGAGGGCTTTGAAAATATTGATGCCTTTCGTAACGACATACTTGTTTGAAAAATCATTCTCTGCTCTCGTTTATCTTAAAAATAAGTATAGAAACCGTTTGAAAAACGTAGAGTCAGAACTCAGAATACAAGTGTGATAAACGAGCGCAAAGGCCTTATTGCTCTATCTTTTCCTACATCTTTCGTATTGTATTTTCTCCGACATTTGCTCTTTCATCTCATATGTGCGACCCACATTTGCTATTTCATTGTTGTGATTACTCGCGACCGGTATCTAGAGAACCACATTTGTTCTTTCATCGGGGGAAATAAAAGTCCTTTGATTGAGTCGCCATGCCTGACATTATCGTTTGAAGCCCACATTGCATCGTGATAAATCTGGTAAAAACACATATGGTCATCCGAATCAAACATCTGGGCATGCTGTAATTTCTGTGACACCACATTGGACGCCCAGATTGGCCAGGGGAAAACGTCTCATTCTGTAATGGTGTTATCTTTAGTCGGCCGCGGTTCAGACAAGCGTTGGTTTACCACATTGAACGCCCAGCTTGGCCAGGTGACTTCCAGAAATATATAATACCGCATAATCTACTAGAGTGAAGCAGTCCAGTTTTTTACCTTGTGAGGAAGAGATTAAACCCAAAACGCATAGCCTAATACATGTGTTTATTCAGAGTGGATGATAATTCAGTTCTGTGATTAATTGTGTTCTTAAAGGATTTTGCGAACGGACAAGAAGGTTAGTAGATCTTATACTTATTAATACATTTTCTTATTTTTGTTTATTTTAACCTCACAGCTAAAATGTGCGAAAGATAAAGTTTCAAATAATTCTTGGCATAACTGATTAATAAAATCAGAAGATTTTCCTAGAAGATGATAGGATGATAGGAGGTAATTAATAGTTCATATTTCACCTTTATCATCATCACAGTCTCCCATGCGCACACACTCTCATGCACAAGATATTTAACATCATTAGAATTGAACTCAGAAGAGAGAGAGAGAGAGAGAGAGAGAGAGAGAGAGTGAGAGAGAGAGAGATGAATAATGAGCAGTAGTTTAAATGAAAGTCAACCAGTGATGTTAAATGTGAAAACTTACGAAGACTTTTGTGTGTCTTCAGTTCATCAGAAGTCTGAGTCTACACGCAACGTGTCTGACGTATTAAAAAGGAATATTGTCTCACCCACAAGTCATAAGGTGGACGCAGCATTTTTCGTCACCATATACTGCTTGCTCACAAGTTCAATACATCGTTATCACAAGTTCAATACAGTCATCATAAATTCAAATCACTCGAAAGATCATTATTATCTGAAGTCAAGCAAAAGAGCTCAAAAGAGGAATCGCATATTTATACCACGTGCAACACACTCTTAAGCGCATTTTATGAAGCAGACTCGAAAGTATATGAATCACGACTACATACGCAAGATTATGAGTCTACATATCACTAACATTTCGTGAAGATATCCAGTCTGACCAGTACCGTCGGGAGATTAGACAACAGGCCTTTTGTTCATATGACAGCTATTAACTGTTGATCAACACTACAGAGATATACTCAAACAGTGAAGGAATATACATAGATATCTCGTCAGCGTTCTCCGTACGACAACAGTATTCATCAGAACGTCCTCAGCTTAGAGATACCCCACTCGACATAACGTATAACAACTTGGGACATTTTATGCATACATGTGAAATCCTCATATCTAGGAGAAGCATTTAGAGACACATGGACTGTGTAGAGTACTCACCATTTTTGGTAACACGTATCATATCACATCATCATTTCACTTTACACCAGTTCATTCTTAATTAACTATTACTTAATTAACTGTAATTTTATTATCTCATCTGTGTGTTTTGTGTGAATCGTCTTTCACCATCATCACGTTCTAACCATTACTAACCCTATATGTGTGGATATTTCATTAATAAACCCAACGATCGGTTGATCATTATCAAGAGTTTGTTAATGTATCACTCGTGCTGTCGGTGTTACATATTCACCTATAGGAACCTTTCTCTACTCAGATGAGGTTGGGGGCTTTTTTCTTTACGGGATCTAAGGGCAGAAGCTAAGGTCGTGGGGAAACAGAACTCTTTCCATACTTAATTAGAAAACACTGTCTAGTGGAAAGCATTCGCATTCCTGTCTTCTTGTCCCTATCTCGAATAGGTCTTTATTCTTTCTTAACGAGCCAATTTCTAGAGACCTTATATCTATATCTCATAGACTATTCCTGGCAAAAACTACTGTAGTAGTTGCCCCAGTGACTCACCACACGACAACAAGTTTCAGCTATTAAGCCCGATATAACAAGGCTTGTAAGTGAAATGCAGCACCAGCCTTCTCAGTAATTAATTAATTAAAATTAATAAGTAATAGTAGGCCATGGTTCGGTGTTCAATTATTATTACTATTATTATAAATTTATATGGAATCATTCCAATAAAAATATTATAATAGGTGTGTGTGCATTTACTTATTTCTCACTTCTCTCCAAATTTGAAGAATCTTGATGAGCAACTTTAAATAAATATTTGATGCACTTTAGGCTTTTAAATCTTGAGTTAAGTCTTGATGGTCCGCGGGAACAAAAAGAAAAGGTTAAGAACCGCTGGTAAACGGCATTCCTGGTTATATTGATTGGTTACTTTCTGAGGGTGTGTCCCTGCCATCTTCAATATCTCGTTGTAATCTCCAGTTGTATTAGTTGCTGTCTGGATCTATTTAACAAGTCTGTTTTTGTCATTACATTTGATAAGAGGATTTGACAGAGCCCGTTGGTGAGTAATATTGCACACGAAACTCTCACTCACTCTCTTTCCCTCCCTCCCCTATCTATCTATCTATCTATCTATCTATCTATCTATCTATCTATCTATCTATCTATCTATCTATCTATCTATCTATCTATCTATCTATCTATCTATCTATCTATCTATCTATCAATCTATCTATTTATTCATCTATTTATCTACCTACCTACCTACCTATCTATCTATCTGTGTATTTACCTACCTACCTATCTATCTACCTATCTATATATCTACATACCTATCTACCTAGCTATCCACCCATCCACCCACCCACCATATATATATATGTGTGTGTGTATGTACATATATGTGTGTATATATATATATATATATATATATATATATATATATATATATATATATATATATATATATATATATATATATATATATATATATATATATATATATATATATATATAATATTCTGGCTCAAACGTTGGCTTTCATACATATAAAACTGAAGCGACTATGATTGTTTAGTTTTAAAGCAACATGTAACAATTTTAATAAGGAATTAGTCTTTAACAGTTAAAAAGAATATGGAAAATTTGGTGAAATTTTATATTGGAATCACATTTTTTCCTCACGGAGATTAAATAGAGGGTTTTATCAATGTCCGTTGCTTTCGCCCGTTAATAAGCACTTAGCTTGTCTACGTGAGTCCAGTCGCCGTTGTATCGTCACTTTTCTGGTGATGCAGGCACTTCTTCGCCTAACTCGTCAGTCTTGCCGCTTCGTCCTCGAACGCTCGTATAGCTTCGTTCCACAAACTATTGGACAAAATAGGAAACAAATGCCTCTGCTAAGTACACTTGTTTGAAGCACTCTGGCAGGCTCACTCTTCTGTTGTCCACCCACCAATGTTAATCTCTCAGAAGAATTAAATTCTTGAGCACATAACGTAGCTCAGTGAATAAGATTAAAACTCACCAATACTCTTGTTTTTTTAACTGGGAAATGTGTCTGGACAGCGTGAATAATGATTTGTGTCTGAATTAACATTAACAAGTTACACAAATCTCACAAAATGATATGCTACACCTGAGGCATATATGATGTAGTCATCACTCCTCACTGCTCCAGCCGGAATCTGGGGTCACCTCTGCTATCGGGTTTTCCCGCACGACTAGCAAGAGACAATCACCAGCACTTGCTGTGGTGATTCATGAATATACTCTTTTCATATGTTGAGGTTGCCAGCCTCATTTATAACCACTAAGCAAGAAACATGTCAAATTTCACATTTGTAAAATAAATGTTCACAACCTACCCCAAATTTTTGGGTTATACAATTTCCTTGCACAGTTTTGGATAAACGCAGCTCTGTATTAGAAGCTTCGAAATCACTTTGGTCTTGTAAATTAAAGTTAATTCCTCTAACGGCGGGTGTTCTGCGAAATCACTTGGCCTGGGAGAACTTGTGTTTACTTCCTCTGTGACTTGGTCTGCGAAATTAGAGTTAATTCCTCTGACGGCGGGTGTTCTGCGAAATCACATGACCTGGGAAAACTTGTGTTTAATTCCTCTATGACTTGGTCTGGGAAATTAGAGTTAATTCCTCTGACGGTGGGTGTTCTGCGAAATCACTTGGCCTGGGAAAACTTGTGTTTAATTCCTCTTTGAATTGTGATCCGATTCCTAGGTTTCCAGTCTTGTTATTTTAAAGTCCTGGTCCATTAATTATACAGTCTCGGTATTTATAAAGGCGGGCTTACTTTCTAATGTTTTAAATTTCACAAATACTTCGATCTGTCACTTATAAGTAAGGAATTCTAGGTCAGATCCTTCTCTGTCTGGCTGTTTGGGAGTTGCGCGTTTGAAGTTGCGAAGCTGTCTGTTCTGTTTCTCTGAGTTCGCTAGATTATATTTCCCACTTCTCAGTTCAATCACAGATTGTACTTCCGCCGAATTGTCCAATGGAATTCATTGTTTATTCCGGCATCTCAAATCAAACCAATCAAATCTCTCTAGCACTGGGTTGTTGTGTTTTTATTCAAAATATCCCCCACGTGTTTTAAAATATTACATTAATATTCCACGCGTGACCTCTGTCTAATAAGTCGTAATACTTCCGATGGCCTCTTCATACAAACAAATCTGTGACTCATTCCTCGATACCTTCCGCCCAGACGGGTTATCTGTAATCTTGATACAGACAGGGGCCAGCGGAAGCGAATTACTATTTATCACCTGTGTTTTTCGTCTGTCCACCAGACAAGGTCGCCTACGGATAATGTGGTTTTTTTTAAAGTTTATCGTGCACTCCTGTCTTGTGCAAATACAGGGATGGTCGCTATCCACCTGGTTCAAATGTTGGACCGTCACGTTCAAAGGGGTCAGCCGGCTTATGTGATAACGTATAATCGGCTGGCAGGTTTAATTACCTGGCGGAACGTGAACCCAGTCTGGGATGGTAAACAAGATAAAGACAGTCCCATAGCAGATACTTCCGTAGGGGATTGGAGTGTTAGAGACTTCTCCTTACTAGATTCAGCATAGAGAGTAAAATAATGAATGAAAGGCCAAAAATTATGCCAAATAAAAGGACGATGAAAGAGAGAAATACAGATATGAAGCTATACTGCCGGAGTGAATGAGAGTTATAAAAAAGCACGACTGATTTCGTCACAGTAGGGTGTCTGTGATGTTGTCGATCCATCTGCCTCTTGGTCTTCCCCGTACTGTGACCGTGTTCTGCTGATTGTGTGAGTGTAGATCTGGTCACGTGCGCCAACAAAATATGGCTATGTATAGTGTGATTCAATCACGTCCCAAACAACGATAGTTGCAGATGGTGACGAAAAAATGCTTTGGACAAAAGCTTGTTGACCACAACAAACAGACAGTACAGATGGTGGATGGTTTTTCCTTAACTAATGGTAAATTCACCCGTGTGTTACCGGGGCCCGAAAGGGGAGCAAAGAATAGTAACACTGTCCCCTGCCAAGCATGTCGTAGAAAGTGACTAAGGAGGGTTGGGCATGGGGCCGGTTACCCCATCCTGTAAAAAATTTAAACCACAAAAAACTTCAACAAATATGGACAAGTCAAATAAAGAAAATAAAACACAGCCATCCAAGACAGGGGAAGGTCCTCTCGTGGGGAGGCGTATGATGCAACGCAGAGAAAGCCGAAAGGAGTCTGTGTTACTGACTAACCTTCTTTCTTCTAGGAGAACTTCCAGATTTGGCACCTGGAATGTTCGGGCATTAAACGAACAAGGGAAAGTGGCGCAAGTGGCAGCAGAAATGCGGGAATACAAAATCGAGGTTTTGGGAATGTGTGAAACAAAGTGGAAGGGGGTAGACAGGAAGAAACTCATCACAGGTGAATTGGTGCTGTCCTCAGGACATGAAGACGAAAGTTCACACCACAGTGAAGGGGTAGCTCTTATGTTATCTAAAGAAGCACAGAAAGCACTCATTGAATGGGAAGCTGTTGGACCCAGAATAATAACAGCTACTTTCAAAACAGCTAAAAAGAAAATTCATGTAAATGTCATCCAATGTTATGCACCAACTAATGACAAAGAAGAGTCTGTGAAAGAAGCATTTTATACTAAACTACAGGAAATTATGGATAAAGTAAAACGAAGAGACATCACAATTTTGATGGGTGACATGAATGCAAAGATAGGTACAGTCAACACCGAAGAAGTCATGGGAAAACATGGGCTAGGAGTAATGAATGAAAATGGAGAACTATTCGCAAACTTCTGTGCTTCAAATCAACTGGCTGTAGGAGGAAGCATGTTTCCACATAAGAGAATACACAAGGCAACATGGATATCACCAGACCATAGAACAGAAAATCAGATTGATCATATATGCATAAACAAGAAGTTTAGATCATCATTGCAGGATGTAAAGGTATATAGAGGAGCAGATGTGGCATCAGATCACCATCTACTGATAGCCAAAGTAAAAATGAAACTCAAGAGATATGCAACAATGCAAAATTATAGACAACAGTATAATGTAGGACAGCTAAGAAATCAAGAAACAAGAGACAAATTTGCGGTCACAGTATCCAACAAATTCCAAGTGCTCCAACAGCTGGAAGATGTAGAGAATACAGAAGACTATTGGCAGCAGGTCAAAACTGTATGGAAGGAGACATGTGAAGAAATACTGGGGAAAAGGGAAAGACAACAAAAAGCATGGATAACAACAGAAACCATCAATAAGATAAAAGACAGAAAAAACAAGAAAGCAGAGTTAAAAACAAGCAAAACCAGAAGTTCCAAAGCCAAGGCTCAAGAAGTGTACACAGAAGCAAACAAAGAAGTAAAAAGAAGTATCAAAAGAGACAAGAGGAAGTATATTGAGGAGTTGGCAAGAGAGGCAGAAGATGCTGCAGCCAAAGGAAATATGAGAGAACTGTATAGCAGCACAAAGAAGCTAACAGGGAAATACAAGCAAACAAGTTGCCTCATAAAAGACAAGAATGGGAAACTGCTCAGCAATATACAAGAGCAAATGAAGAGGTGGACAGAATATTTTGGGGACCTTCTCAATAGACCAGCTCCACAAAACCCGCCGGACATCCAGCCAGCAGAAGAAGAGCTACAAATTAACGGTGAAAGACCAACGAAGGAAGAAATAAAGAAAGCCATAAAGCTTCTAAGAGATGGAAAAGCGTCTGGACCTGATGGCATTCCAGCAGAGGCCATCAAAGCAGATATCGACACGGCTACAGAGATGTTATATAAATTACTTGGTAAAGTCTGGGAAAAGAAAGAGATACCAGCAGAATGGAAGGAAGGATATCTGGTTAAGTTGCCTAAGAAGGGAAATTTACAAGAGTGCACAAATTATAGAGGAATAATGTTACTATCAGTGCCAGGAAAAGTATTAAACAGGATTATCCTTGAGAGATTAAAAGAGTCCATAGACAAGAAACTGAGAGATGAACAAGCAGGTTTTCGACAAAACATATCATGTACAGACCAGATAGCCACTTTGAGAATAATAGTTGAACAAAGTCTGGAATGGAATTGACCACTATACATCGGATTTGTGGACTACGAAAAGGCATTTGACAGTGTAGACAGAGAATCACTTTGGAAATTGTTGAGGCATTACGGAGTTCCCCTGAAGATCAGTAATTTAATAAAGAAAACATATGAAGACATGACATGCAGAGTTCTTCACGAAGGACAGCTTACAGAACCGTTTGGGATAAGAACAGGAGTGCGACAGGGATGCCTCTTGTCTCCATTTCTTTTCTTGCTGGCAATAGATTAGGTTATGAGATCATCGGCAACACACAACAGAAATGGAATCCAGTGGACTCTGACTAAGCAGTTGGATGATCTGGATTTTGCTGATGACTTGGCTCTTCTGTCCCATAGCCGTAATCAGATGCAGGACAAATTGAAAACACTCGATGAGAGGTCACAGCAATTGGGTCTGAAAATACACAGGGAAAAGACAAAAATAATGCGAATAAATGCAGGTAATGATAACAGGGTTGAACTTGAAGAAACACCAATACAAGATGTAGAATCATACACATATCTTGGCAGTAATATAGACAAAGTTGGAGGGACAGACAGCGATATCAAAATAAGAATACAAAAGGCAAGAGGAGCTTTCATTGCATTGGGAAATATATGGAGATCAAGAGAAATAGGATCCAACACGAAAATAAGAATCTTCAACTCAAATGTGAAGTCAGTCCTATTGTATGGCTCAGAGACATGGAGAACAACAAAGACAACAACCAAAAAGCTACAGACTTTCATAAATGGGTGCTTGCGTAGAATAGAGGGATTAACATGGTATGACAAGGTTACCAACGTGGAACTGATGACAAGAACTAGACAAGTGCCAGTGGAACAAGAAATGAGAAGAAGACGATGGCGATGGATAGGACACACACTGAGGAAACCTGTTGATAGCATTACAAGGCAGTCCTTGTTCTGGAACCCCCAGGGCAAGAGAGGCAGAGGAAGACCAAGAAGTACAAGGAGAAGAGAGTTGGAAACAGAGGTGAAAATGATGAGGAGAACATGGAAAGAACTTGAGATGATGGCACGTGACAGGAGGACTTGGCATGTGTTTGTTGAAGGCCTATGCTCCTTTGGGAGTGGAGGGTTATGAATGATGAATGGTAAATTATCTTCACGCTGACAGCGGTGAACAATAAACTGTAACGTTTATTTACATCGGAGAAAATTCAAAACATCAAAATGTCGTAAACATGACATTCTCTATTTCTGCCCTTTCACTCTATATTCATTTGTCGCTACCACCATTTCAATGCTGTCATGATCTCTAAGGCAGTCGTGGCTTGATAACCACTGTTGTACAATATTCTCTTCTGTCTCTTGATGATGGATCTGACTGTCTGTTATTTTCTATCTAGTGCTGATGGCGTTCTCGATCGTATTATAGTAATGGGAGACTGATGCGTGATGCCATATGATGATGGATGGTATCCGCCTGTCTGGTTTTGTGTAGTGTGTAGATGATGTACAGTCAAACAATGATCATACAAAAACAGGGCAATCCACACAAGGACGTCAGTTAACTCACGACGTATAAAGTCAATGATGCTTGTAACAGCTAGTGACGTTTTTCTGTATCATTTATTGTGGACGCCACAGTGACAAAATGTATACGCGAATATGTAGGTACATAAGACAGTCATTATCACAGCAACAATGTCAGTATAGCAATGGACGGTAGACAGCATCATAATAAAGGTGATTCACAGGCATGTCAATACATTATAAGGCTGTAATGTAGTCGAGAAAATTCTCCATCCCTTTCTATCTTAGCCAGGAGATAACCAGATGTATGAGATCAGTTCACTCTCCCTAATCTGACTTCAGCAAGACAGACACGTCTTCTAAAGTATAAATAATGTCCTCAAAAAAAAACCTCTAGATAACAAAAGGTTTCAAACCTAGTTCATGTAGCGAAGTAGCAAGTAATGGTCCTTGGGACATGCATCAACCCGATGCGGTTCAATGTAGCAATATGTGAGCTGAGAAAACATCTCGTGATGACGACTTTCAAAGACAGGCTACAAATCAAATGTCACTCACGGACAAAAATCGATAAAGTTAATGTAAATGTAATTTACCTTGCCTTCAGGAAATAACCACAGAAATAATACGCTTTTCCGGCGTGTGGAAATACACTAGAGGTATCATCTCGAATAAACGAAATATCCATAAGAGGACTCACATTCCTGACAGAATAAATTAGCAGAGACGCTCCACAGAGACGTCCCTTCGCTATTGAAATCTTCGCTCACTGACTGGTGGGCGGAAACCCGTTCGACAAAGACCCAAGATTTGGGCATGCGCAGTCCAGCGCGAATCGACCACCGCTCAGAAAACTTAAGACACAAGGACATTTACCAAGAACCAGCTTAAGAATGATTACCTTATAAGGATAACCCAACAGGTTGCCAACCGCTTTTTAAAAAGCGGCCTAGCCAGTCCATACATGGACTCGATTCAAGAACGCGTAACAAACTTAACTGCTATCGATACCAACGCGAGGAGACAACTGCTTACAATGAAAAGTGACTATAAATTTCAAGCAATTGTTCCCCTTGCATTACAAAATAAATAACTTGTACACCAAAACGATGTTGCGAGAATTTCACACGCAACATATCACCACCACCTCCCGATAAAAAAAAATGTGGAACATATTTTTTTTTTTTTTTTTAATATCCAAGAGCATGCGATAAGCGGCTCAAAACGCACGAATTATGCGCGGATAATTAATTAAATTGCCTAACATGAGGCTAAATATAGAATGTCTGGTGAGAATATACCTCAACAGAAAAATAAATATGTCTCAAAAAATATTCATATCGGGGAGGTGTCACCAACACACATCACGTTAGCATGTAAACACAATATACGTATGCAAGTTACCATAATCATCATTAAACAGCATACTCTAATATTGTCTTTAAAAATGGATGTACAAATCTGATAGGAAAATTTAAATAGTACATTCTTTGACATGTAATGACATAAGTACATAGTAAAGTTAAACTACATGACGATCCAGGACATATGCTCTGGTATTCCGAGGGTAAGTACACAATGTAGAACTCGTCATGCTTGATACTAGTAAGGTAAGTCCTCAGCTCAACAATGACATTCTGAGAAAGTACAAGCAATATAATGCTAATTAATAACTAATATGCTTCATAAGGTACAATACATTATTAATAATTGTGGCTGTTTAGTAAACTAACGGCCCTTATATTAACTACTCAGTCCTCCTCTATCATCTTAAAAAACGAACAGAAGAAGATGACAACAAAGCACGATAGTGTGTACATATAAAGTGAGTACAGATGTGCTAATCTATTGTAGAAATATAGGTGTGTTATGACTCTGTAATATATAGAAATATAGGACAGAAGTATTAGTTGGAGTCATGTGGGCATCTAGACAAAATGTCAGCCATCACATTATCCGCACCACGGATAGCTCGTACCGTGAAGTGAAAAGGTTGAAGAGCTATAGCATATCGAGTGGATCTCGAACTCTTCAAATTCTTAGTCTGAATAGCTGTAAGAGCTTTCTGATCAGTCTCTAGAATGAAATGTGCGCCCAGGAGGAATCTTTGTAGTTTAGAATTGACCAAACCATCGCTAACAACTCACGGTCTAAAACCGAGTAGTTCCTCTCTGCCGCATTTAGTTTTCTAGAAATGTACATAACAGGATGCAGAGTATTTGCATATTCTTGCATCAGTGCTGCTCCAATCCCAGTGGATGAAGCATCACTCCGAAGAACAAAAGTCCTATCAAGAGTAGGTAATCTTAAGATGGGAGGAGAAGAAAATATATTCTTGATTTGGTCTAGTGAAGATTGGCATTCTTCAGACCAACGGACCAGATTAGGCGAACCTTTCTTCAACAATGTTGAGAGAGGTGCCATGATCGAAGATAAATTTGGAATAAATCTCCCATAAAATTGAATTAAACCTAAGAGACTCCTAACTTGTTTCTTCGTTTTAGGAACAGAGATGTTCAGTATTTTGGAAGTATTGTGGTCTTCTGTCTTCAAGAGACCATGACCAACACGATGACCCAGGAAAGAGATTTCACCAAAACCAACAAAAGCTTTAGAAGGTTTTGCTGTCAAATTATTCTCACGTAGAGTGGACAGTAAGTCATATAACCCTAAATAGTGATCTTCCCAGGTATCACTGAAGACAGATGTCATCTAAGTATGCGATGACATCCGAACGATGTGACAGAATTCGACGCATCATGCGAACGAAAGTGGCAGGGGCGTTCATGAGACCAAAAGGCATAACATTCCATTGAAATAGACCCCTAGGTGTAGAAAAAGCAGTAAGAGGTTTGGCATGCTCTGCTAAAGGCACTTGCCAATAACCTTTAGACAAGTCAAGTTTAGTGAAGAATCTAGAATTAGAAAGTCTAATCAGTAGATCTTCTAACAAAGGCATCGGTTCAGCATCGAACTTTGTGACCTGATTCAATTTGCGATAATCAACGCAAATTCGTATGTTCTTATCCTTCTTCCGGACAATAACCATGGAAGAAGAATATGGTGAAGTCGATGGTTCAATTATATTTAATTGAATCATTTCATCCAATTCCTTTTCCACTTGCGACTGAAAGTGTATAGGAATAGGATAAGGCCTAACCCTAATTGGATTATTGTCGGTAAGAATTATGTCATGTTCTATGACATCTGTGTGTCCAGGAATGTCAGTGAGAACATCCTGAAATGTTTGTAACATCGACGAGACTTGTCGATGTTCGTCACCAGAAAGATTAGGAGAAACAGAAACGTTTTTCCAAGATTCCGTGGAATGTAATGGAACCACTGGAAGGGGAAGATTGACATCAGAGAAGGTAGATTCCTCATCCTGTATGACAGACAGGGATGAATAATGACCGTGAGGTGCAGGAGCATCATCCGTTGCCTGGAAAATAGGCAGCAAATAGTCCGGACGTTCGTGAAATTCCGAAAGCATGTTTATGTGGAAAGTTTTATGCTTTCCATCAATATCGACCACATAGTCAACATCGGAAATCCGAGAGACTATTGCATACGGACCTTTCCATGCAATAAGAAGTCTATTTTCCCTACTGGGGAGTAGGACGAATGCTTTGTCACCTGGACAAAGTTGTCGTAGACATCTATTCTTGTTAGCAAACTGCCTTGCCTTCTCTTTAGCAATTTCTGATGAAGCAGTTGCTAGCTTACATGCCTCAATGATCTTTTGTCTAAGAGCAATGACATACTCATATGAGGATTGAGTTTCATCGCTAATATCATCGGCAGTGATGAGATCGTGTAATAAAGACATAGGGCCGCGCGGACGCGCGCCAAAGACAAGTTCGAAGGGAGAAAATCCTGTGTGTTCATTTGGGACTTCTCTATATGCGAAGAGAGCCGCGGGTAAAACCCTGTCCCAATCTTGAGGATGATCTTCAGTTATCTTACCAAGCAAAGTCTTGAGCGTTCTATTCAGACGCTCAACTAACCCATTAGACATAGGATGGTAGATACTACTGAGAGATCGTTCAGTATGTAAGGTAGACATTACCTGTGACATAGTGTCAGATATGAGTTGAGTGCCATGGTCTGACAATATTTCTCTGGGGAACCCCAAGCGAGAAAATATCAACCAAAGAGCATCTGCGATATCTGTAGTAGATATTCTCTTAAGAGGAATAGCCTCTGGCCAACGTGTGCACATATCGACACATGTAAGGATAAACTGATGTCCTCTGGCCGACTTGACCTTAAAAGGGCCAATAATATCTATGGCCATTTTCTGAAACGGCGGAATAGGGATGTCAGCAGCCTGGATAGGCGCAGCATGTCGTGGTCCTCTAGATTTGACCTCCTGACATACCTTGCATGATCGGCAGTAAATACGAATGTCCTTATTGACAAAAGGCCAAAAGAAAGCCGCAAGGACTCTCGACTTCGTACGGGAAAAACCCATATGTCCAGCACATTGCGAGTCATGAGCATGTTGCAATATTTGCACTCTCATGCTCTTGGGAACAAGAATTTGCGAATGTGCCGACGTAGTCGAATCTTGTACCATACGTACAAGTACGCCGTTTCTCATTGCAATCCAAGATTTTCTATTTGTATCCTGATTCGGATCACCTTTCTTCGCAAGAACGAAGAATTTTTTTAAAGAAGGATCTTCTTCTTGCAATTTTATGAAAGAGTCACGAGTGATTACTAAGTGACTATCTTGGCTATCAACTTCATTATCACTATTCAGTGAAGTTTCGGGTGTTTGTAGAGCTTGTGCTCTTGTAACTACTGCATTTGTAGCTTGCATGTTATTATCTTCCCAAGCAGCAATCTGCTGTGGGGTACACTCCCTAACTCCGTGAATACGACCAATAATAAGGTCCGCAATAGGATTAGGTAAGAGACAAGCATGCACATCTCCAGTAAAGAAAGGAGTGGCAATGCGAATTACAGCAGTAGGATATTTTTCTAGAGTGCCGCCAAATGTGACACATTTAATAACCTTCCTGTAGCACAAGATGGATCTACAAGCGATTGTCTAACACCAATAGTGGTGCATCCGGAATCGAAAAGTAGTGAGACCGGAGTATCATTAACAAGACCCTTATGTAGGATTAAAGAACCCCTCCCGTCATGCGCAACAGCAGCAGGAAGAGCGGGAAGTGGGTGACCACAACTCAAAGTAGTTATGGTACCCGGTTCGAATAAAGTACTGCATTGGGGGCATTTGTTTGCTCTCTCAAAGTCAAAAGCAGAACCAGTGACAGCGTCAAAGTTTTTACTATCAACAACATGATTACAGGCTCCCTCAGTTTCCTGTTGTACAGCATTAGCCTGCTGATATCTCTTTTTTTTTTGTGTTGAGATCTACCCCGACTATTATTACCTCTGAAGTTATCAGAGTTATTATTATCTCTGCAGTTATTATTGTCTCTATTGTAATTGTTATCCTGGTTCGAATTCCAGTTTCCACGATTACTATCATGTTCACATTGATGCGAACATCTATTTGTTTGGTTCTGAGGTCTTCGGCAGGAATAACCTCTATTACCATATCCTCTTTTGAAATGCTTATAATTATTAGGGTGATAGTAACGGCCACTATCAGGTTGTCTCCAATTCTTCGAAGAAGAATCACCATGAAATTGATTTCCATGATTTTGACAGAAATTACCGCTACTCTTTCTATCAAAATTTTGTTGGGATCTACGAGCAAAGTTTTGACCATACGGAGCTGCCGAAGCAACTGGTAAACCTTCTTTCACCTTAGAGTTACCATGGTTATGTGTGGGTGCGCAGTTACGTATTGGCAACAGAAATCTTCCATTTCTTTTATTGTTTTAGGTTTACGTTCATGAAGGAAAGCAAGGAAAGACTCATTGACAGACGACATGACTTTGTCTCTAAGTATTAAGTCCATAAGTCCTTCATAAGTTTTTTCCGTCTTAGATAGTTCAACCCATCGTGAGAAAGTAATGCGTATTCTTGCAATAAACTCGGAGAATTCAACTCCATTTTCAGGTAACATGTTTTTAAATTGTAGACGATAGCCGTCTTCGTTAAGCTGATATTTCTTTAACAAAGCGGCCCTGACAACCTCATAATTGTTCTTGTCAGGTTCATCCACCATATTTAATATACTTAGAGCTTTACCTGTCAGTATCCCTGATAACTGATAAACATATTTTGCTTTGTCTATGTTATGAGCTGTACATGCTTGTTCAAATCTGTCCAGATAGAACATTATGTCATCACTGGAAGGACTAAATGTTGGTAACTTAATCTTAAAAGTATCATTATTAGCCTTACCAGAAGATGAACCCTTGTTTGAATCATTACCATTACTCATGCTCGTCAATTTCAATTTTTCCAACTCTAAAGCTAAGACCTTTTCTTCATGTTCCATTTTTGCTTTCTCTTTCCTCTCATCAGACTCTCTTTGTAATCTTCTTTCCTCAGCCTGAGCCTCTTTTTGAAGTCTTTCATTTTCAGCTTCTTTTTCAAGTCTTTTATTTTCAGCCTCTTTTTCAAGTCTTTTATTCTCAGCCTCTTTTTGAAGTCTTTCAGCTTCTAGCTGTAGCTGGAGTTTTCTCTCCTCAGCTTCTGATTCCCTTTTTTGTTTTTCCATTTCCATTTGGAATTTTTTTTCTGCCTGCATCTGCAGTCTCAGATTCTTTTGTTCAGAATCTATCTTTTTTCTTTTGTTCAGCTTCTCATTGCTTTATCATATCGAGCAGTTGCAAATTCTTCTAACTTATCACCAGTCTTCCCAAGCAATTTACCCTGCTCAATAAAGTGCTCAAATGTAGACATGTTGTCTAACATATGAGTCCAAAACCTGAAATAATTAACTAATTTATTTCAAACCTAAGTGTAACAAGTCTTAATTAAGCACTTGTATATTCACATCACATTATATTATCCCAGTCTCTGTGGGAAACAAGTCTCCAATCAAAGAACTTGTATATGAAATATCAACACTCAATTCTTGATCATAAGTGCACTTCTCATTCAATAGTGCACGACACTATTCATCATTCATTTATCATCAGTGTAGTAGTAACAGTGCATTAGCATAGCCCATTAACTAATTACTATAACTGTAAACAATGACTATGTAAACACATGCAGAATGTAAACATTGAAAATGTAAACAATGCAAACAATGTAAACAATAACAATGTAAACAATAACAAAGATCAGCAACAATACAAAAACGTTCGCAGAAATCAACTAAAAAATAAAGCAGAAATTAATGAAATATCACAAAAAATGTGACGATATCTGCGATAGAATTAAACAAAATACATGACACCACAGTGTATAAACAAAAATGTTGTATGAAACTAAATTATAGTCAAGAGTAGGCTAACAAATACAAACAAATCAAAACAAAACTAAAGAATGCGAAATAATAACGAAAACAATATTAATACATGTCATCACAGCTAACATAAATAGCAACAGAAGTCGCTTAGCAAATTCCAGTATCGGAAATTTGCAAACCCTACAGAAAACGCTCACAATAGACGACCTCTATGACGTGGCATAATCTATAGGAGTCGCCACCCACCAGACCCGCGAAATATAAACATATATTTATACAAGTAACATATAAACAAAGACCATATAACAATAGACAAAAGAATGAGATGATACACAGAAGACTCAGCAGAAGTATAAGGGCACAGTTTACGTACAAACAGGCCACTTAACTTATAGGCTTCCAATCGTAGAACAGCAGAAAAAACGGATGTCAATCAACGTCCTAAAGAGCGAAGCTCCAACGATGATGGCACATCTGAACTGCTTCCACTGCTAACACGATGGTACTAGAGCTTCTGAAATACTGTGTGTTGAGTTGTTTCGGCACTTGACCTTCTAATCCAAAAGTAAGTTGATGGAAATCGGTACTTGGCCTTCTTCAGAAAACAACCCGTTTCAACCGGCACTTGACCTTCACAAAAAACGACAGCACTGGAACCTTGACAGCAGCAACTTGCTTGACTTGCGTAAAAGATAACAGCAGTCCGAGTTATCCGGCAACATGTAACAACGCCGGGTACTGTCAAATTTCTGTTTCAGTCAAAAAATTGCAATTTTGACATTTACCGGACAACGCCGAGTACTTTGAAAATTTTGAAGATGTTGACTGTCTTGAAGAATGTTAATTTCTTGAAGGATGCTGATGAATTCTTGTTGAAAATGAAGTGGGTAAGGGACCCCGTGTTTGCTGGTACCAGATCAAACCAGCTTATGGCCACCAAATGATGCGTGATGCCATATGATGATGGATGGTATCCGCCTGTCTGGTTTTGTGTAGTGTGTAGATGATGTACAGTCAAACAATGATCATACAAAAACAGGGCAATCCACACAAGGACGTCAGTTAACTCACGACGTATAAAGTCAATGATGCTTGTAACAGCTAGTGACGTTTTTCTGTATCATTTATTGTGGACGCCACAGTGACAAAATGTATACGCGAATATGTAGGTACATCAGACAGTCATTATCACAGCAACAATGTCAGTATAGCAATGGACGGTAGACAGCATCATAATAAAGGTGATTCACAGGCATGTCAATACATTATAAGGCTGTAATGTAGTCGGGAAAATTCTCCATCCCTTTCTATCTTAGCCAGGAGATAACCAGATGTATGAGATCAGTTCACTCTCCCTAATCTGACTTCAGCAAGACAGACACGTCTTCTAAAGTATAAATAATGTCCTCAAAAAAAACCTCTAGATAACAAAAGGTTTCAAACCTAGTTCATGTAGCGAAGTAGCAAGTAATGGTCCTTGGGACATGTATCTACCCGATGCGGTTCAATGTAGCAATATGTGAGCTGAGAAAACATCTCGTGATGACGACTTTCAAAGACAGGCTACGAATCAAATGTCACTCACGGACAAAAATCGATAAAGTTAATGTAAATGTAATTTACCTTGCCTTCAGGAAATAACCACAGAAATAATACGCTTTTCCGGCGTGTGGAAATACACTAGAGGTATCATCTCGAATAAACGAAATATCCATAAGAGGACTCATATTCCTGACAGAATAAATTAGCAGAGACGCTCCACAGAGACGTCCCTTCGCTATCGAAATCTTCGCTCACTGACTGGTGGGCGGAAACCCGTTCGACAAAGACCCAAGATTTGGGCATGCGCAGTCCAGCGCGAATCGACCACCGCTCAGAAAACTTAAGACACAAGGACCTTTACCAAGAACCAGCTTAAGAATGATTACCTTATAAGGATAACCCAACAGGTTGCCAACCGCTTTTTAAAAAGCGGCCTAGCCAGTCCATACATGGACTCGATTCAAGAACGCGTAACAAACTTAACTGCTATCGATACCAACGCGAGGAGACAACTGCTTACAATGAAAAGTGACTATAAATTTCAAGCAATTGTTCCCCTTGCATTACAAAATAAATATCTTGTACACCAAAACGATGTTGCGAGAATTTCACACGCAACAGAGACCTCAATGCGAAAGTTGGTACACACAATACTGTGATGAAGTACATTGATACAGCGATAAAATCATTAATTATATGTAATAAAGTCATAATAATATGTATAGAATTAGTAAAGTTGTAACGCGTCTTCTTCCCTGCACCAGAAAACGCATTGGTTTAGGTAGGATAGAACGTAGTCTAAAACCTTATTGCCGCGCTGGTAGTATTGGACTTTGTAGCCCGCCCGTCAAGGGTTAACGATAAAAATTTGAAAAAAATACTAGCGTAGTGGTTCCAGGAAAGATAGAAAGAATAAAACATACGAACACATAAGATTGAGAGAGCGGACACATGCTGCCGGCTTATCAAGTGTTAGAAGTTTGAATTAGCTACTCAGGCCGACAGTGCGAGACGATGCCGTTAGCTTATATCGAAAACGATGTCGCGAACTTTAAAATTTAAAAATAAACCGCCAAGTCCAATACATTTTCTAACAAACGGCACACTGTAGAATCATATATACACACACGCATAATTACTTCCTGCCGGGAAAAAGGAAGATCTGCGATGACTTTTATAACATTCAAGTAGTTGAAACTTAGAAAACAACGAACACCAAAATGTCAAATATATTGAATTCTTTATTAATAGGTTTAAGATCATAAAAATTAGCTAGTCTTAGAGCTGGTCTTGTCCTGATGGGTAATATGCTTTCGAATAAAAAATCCGACAGATAGAAATAAAGTTATGGACAAAAGACTGTACTTGTTCGTACAGACAGACCAACACATGATCGTTTGGACTTGCACTAACGGTAACATTTTTTGACGAGTCCTTGAAAAAGGCAAGAAAGGGTACATGTAGAAGGGGGCAGACAAGGAGAGGAAAAAATTATGGGATGGCTCAAACTGAATATGTTTTGTAGTGTTAGGCCAAAACCACGTGTATTTTTGGTGAATGCCAAGTTCGGACGGACAGACCGACAGAAGTACACTAACATTGGACCGAAATTGGACCTTAGATTTAAAAATTTGAATGGAAAATCTTAGTAGTAGATCCCATTGGTCAAAACAATTCATATTATTGAGTACATTCAAAGGCTTGACGCCATTTGTAGAAGATAGTCCCGAGAGCAGGACGTTGTGTATTTCTGGAAAAAGTGATTAGCCTTATTAAAGCAAATATATATTAAAGTAATAAGCCTCACAGTTCAGCCAGCAGTATATCTGGAATCTGCTATTCAACGTACCTGCGTTTTTTCATTGAATTTCTGGGTTTTTATCTGGCACTAGTCCGGTGCCAGATGTCTATGAGAAGCAGTGAGAAGTCGTTTCATGCACAGTAGTGACAGGGACCTGCAGAGTCTACCCTGTTACTTTTGGCCATTATCATAGCGAAATAGTGTGACACCAAGTTTACAAACTGTTCAAGTGTGCCCAGATAAGTAAAATATCTGGCACCCTAACTGTACATCAGCATTAAGACCAGCACTCCCATGTATAACAAGAATAAACTATTTCCCCAGAGAACTTAACAGTGACATTGTATATTAAAGAGACTGGGAGTGATTATAGAATCCCAAACCGCCATCCAGTGTTAGAAACCAGTAATAGCCAAATTTTAGTAACACTATTAGGATAGTTAAACAATATGTGTTTGGACAATTGTCCCTTTGGGTCTAAAATTTACATTTTTTATATATCTTGAATTCTTTTCATTTTAAAGTCCTGACCAGAAGAATACTAGGTTCAGGACCAAATAAATCATACAGAAAATTATTAATTGTACAAATTTATCCCAGGTGTTATTTCCTTTAATCATAGACTTTAATACTTGTTTGTATAGATTTGTATTATTGTTAAAGTACCATCACACCACACTTGCATATCCCTAGACATTAGACGTAGCTATCATTCATACTAGTCAAGAATAAGTCTGCTTGAGGCCATAAAGTGGTAGCAGCAAGGTACCCTGATAACTCAACCCTAATTTTGTTAGAATCAGAGACCTTCACAGCTGGCCTCATTCAGTACAATAAGGAAACATATCAACAACATTTCATAACATCAAAATCCACCACAAATACATATAATGAAAGAGTAATGGGGAAATGCGGCAGCAGAACAGCAAACGAAAATGGGGATAAATTAATAAGTTTCTGTAGCACTAACAACCTGGTCATTGGAGGAACACTTTTCCCACATAAGGAAATTCACAAATTAACATGGGAATCACCAAATGGTCGGGACAGAAACCAGACAGACCACATCATGATTAACGGTACATGGAGACATGCATTACAAGATGTGAGGGTAAGAAGAGGTGCAGATGTGGGAAGTGATCACGATTTAGTAGTAGCAAAACTGAAAGTGAAACTAAGAAGGGCTGGACCAACTGTAACTGTAACAGCAAATTGAAGGACCCCCTTACCAGAAAAGCTTTTGCGGCTGACATAAAGAAACGATATCAATTTGCCAAAAGTCAGGAAAAGACATTGACTGATGATATAGACCAGAAATTCAACACCATTTCAACAATATATAAAGAAAGCAGCAAATCATGCTTCGGATTCCAGGAAAGGAAGAAGCAAGACTGGATAACACCAGAAACATTAAACACCATAACGATGATAAAGGAAATGAAAAGAAAGAAAACAGAAGCGAAGTCCCCCAGGTTAAAGCAACTATATAGCGAACAGTACAGAAACCTGGATAAGGAAGTTAAACGCCAAACCCGAGCCAACAGACGGAATTTCCTAGACGATCTTGCAAGACAGGCAGAAGAGGCAGCACTGAGAAATGAACAAAGCACAGTATACAAAATAACTAAATTCATCAGTGGGAAACGAGGTGCAAACAATATTACATTAGTAAGAGATAAGCAAGGAAATCTCATCACGACAGCAGAGGGACAGGAAACAAGATGGGCAGAGCATTTCAGAGAAACTCTGAACAAGGAACCACTAGAGACACAATTGAATGCTCCTGAGGCTGAAAACGATCTAGATTTTAATACAGACATTCCATGAAAAGAAGAAATCATCACGGCAATCGAAGGGTTAAAAAATAGAAAAGCTCCATGCAATGATAACTTAAATGCAGAGCTATTTAAGACAGATTCTGAGCTAGCAGCAGAACTATTAGAACCACTATTTGCACAAGTCTGGAAAACAGGGACAACACCAACAGAGTGGAGCAAAGGAATAATTGTCAAATTTCCCAAGAAGGGAGATCTTGCAGACTGCAATAACTGGAGAGGAATCACTCTTCTCTCAGTTCCCAGCAAAATACTAGGCAGGATAATTATACAGAGAATTTCAAAAGCAGTAGACCTCAAACTGAGGAAAGAACAAGCAGGATTTAGAAAGAACAGAAGATGTGTAGATCATATATTTACTCTCAGGAACATTATAGAGCAGTGCTCAGAATGGCAAAGACAGCTGTACATAAATTTCGTATAATTTGAAAAGGCTTTTGACAGTATACATAGGGACAGTTTATGGAAAATACTGAGGGCATATGGAATTCCAAGCTGCACAGTGTCAATCATAACAAGCCTCTATGCCAACTTTACGAGTAGCGTTGGGCAGAGCAACCTAACCTTTGAGGTGAAGACAGAAGTACGACAGGGATGCCCCTTATCAACCACTCTATTTTTAACAGTCATAGACTGGGTGATGCGTGTCACGTAGACAGATAATCTATTTCACCATCTTGTCCATAATTTGAATACTCCTTTTAATGTTCTGTTTTCCTGGACATTTTGTATTTCTTTTCTTTCATTTTTTCACCTGGTCAAACCCCACCCGCGTTTGTTTACGTTTGGCTGGCTTTCAGTACAAAATTCTTCAACAGTCAGCGTAGCGGTAACGTAATGTTACCTAAACGCCCCTGTGGTCCGAACAGGGGAAATTTCTCTGGTCGCTTTAGTCTTTGATCACGAGCGGCTGGTACCCTTTGAGGCCTGGGTAACGAGTTTGATCTGTTTCAGGGGGAGATAACAATCGCGGTCAGTCTCTGGGTTTTTGCCCCTTAGAACGCATTAGTGACCATAATATTATATCTATCGGGGGGGGGGGGGAACTTTCTTGCGGTTGTTGACTTCTGATGTCTCTAGAATAACCTTTGTCTTACTCTCTTGATTACGCATTACGCCGATACCTCTGAAGAAATATGCAGGCCAGGTGTCCGGGGGGAGCGTCCTTTGTAATCTATAAGAGTAGACGGGTTTAATAAGCCAACACACTCGTGAAGATATTCCTGGCCCGAGATGGACCATCATGAGATAAGGCAAACTTTAACAGAACTAAAATGTTAAGGCCTTTCTCTAGTCATTTTTCGGGTTTCAGGAATAACCGAATCGCTAGAGCAGACTCCAGTCAGGCGAAGAACGTCATGTTCTCTTCGATCTAGAGGGTTTCTGAATACATCTAGCAACGAATAGTCAACCCCGTTCCTGAACCCAAAACCCCTTTTTGTCAACGCCAAGTTAAGCTCACGCAATGCCACGAGCAAACGCTAAATCTGAAATCATCTAATGCAGTAGTAGTTTCCTACTCGCCTATTGGATTACCAGTCAGAGCAGTACGGCTTCCAGCATATCAATCAGCCCAGCATATATAGCAGAATTTCATATCACCAGCCTTTGTGTGTGTCTAAACGGCGCAGTCAGATCACAGTCCAAACCAGCCCAAACCGGATTTAATGCCAATCGAGTAAGAGCGCCTGGGATTCGTTGTCCTCAAGTAACCTCGTCTTGGGGGTATTTTCCTGGATACTTAAAACCTCGCATTTATGAGCGGACAGCCAGGTGAAGACCGAGTTCCAGCCCCTCACGCAGTTTGAGGTCACCAAAGTTATCGCCTACATTGGATTTACAGGTCAATTCCATTCCCCCATGGAGTATATATTTACGTAAAGACATTGGAGCTATTACATTTGGTCCCACGAAAAAACGGACAGGCTGTCGCTTAGTTCGTTCATTTGGTCAGCAGGAGATAGACAGTCGTCCAGTCACCATCGCAAAATCAGTGGTGCCACCAACAATAGCGACTACAGTGGATTTATACAGGTCAAGTCCATCACCCATGAAGTATATTTTTACGTAAAAAGACATTGTCTGAAGCATTGTACTTGGTCCCACGAGAAAGGACAGACTGTCAGACAGTTTATTTCATTTCTCTGTGTACTACAGGTTTTATGATTGGGTCTGTGTGTTCGTTGGTATATTTGCATTATTGTGGTTATTGATGACTATTGATGAATATTTTGATTATTGATGTAATTTTATGTTGTTGTGATGATATGCATTATTGTCATGCTTTTTTTTCATTTAATAAAGTTTACACCTTTATTAATACGCTGTTCACGACCTTTCCATCCATAAGTAACTTGCTTTTAGCTCTTTACTATAATCTCTATGTATGATAAGAGAAAAGAGTGAGAGCAGGAGGTGCTTAGACAGACATAAGTGAGTTGAGGCTTGGAGAGAGAGATCATTTTGATAAATCTTCTTCCAGGTTTTCTCAAGTCCATCTCCTATTTACACCTTTCTGTGTGTGTAATCTATAACTCTGTCAGTCCACTATCCCTTGTCGATTTCACTACTGTTGTCCAACTCGACAAATACTCTACACTCAAACTCAACCACGACAATGCGCCAGACAACAGAGGGCAGTCCAAGAGGAATAAGATGGATTACATTTTCTACATTGGAAGATCTGGAATATGCAGATGACATTGCACTACTAACACATTCACATCAACACATCCAGGAAAAAACGGATAGACTCAATAAGTATAGCCAGCAGGTGGGCTTGAACATCAATTTAAAGAAGTCAGATATCATGACGCTCAATGTGAGCAACCATGAGCCCATATCAGTAAGGAATCAGCAACTGGTACAGACAGACACCTTGACATACCTAGGATGCATAGTAACACCAGACGGCGGGGTAAGCAAAGACATCTAACAACAGAATGAACAAAGCAAGAACAGCCATATTTAGCCTAAACAACATCTGGAAGTCCTCTCAATACAGCACAAGCACAAAATTAGGATTATATCAGAGCTGTGTGCTTTCTGTGCTTCTCTATGGTGCGGAATGCTGGAGAGTTACAGAGAAGGAAATGTCGAAATTGTCCTCTTTTCATACAACATGCCTGAGAAAAATTCACCGAATCTTTTGGCCGAATACCATCACCAACCAAGATCTGCTTACTCGGAGCAAGCAAGAGGACATGCACACCATCATAGCTGGCAGACGATGGAGCTGGGTTGGCCATGTCCTCAGAAGAGACCCAGATGCCATCACAAGAACAGCTATGCTTTGGACCCCTGAAGGAAAACGAAAGAGAGGCCGACCAAAAACAACTTGGCGGAAGACTGTGGAGGCTGAGATGCAAAGAATGAACCAGAGTTGGGGCACTGTACGAAGGATGGCCACCGACCGAGCAAAGTGGAATAAATTTGTTGTTGCCCTACAAGACGCCACTAGGCGTGATGGCCACTGACTGCTTTGACGGTCGGCGGCTAAGGATCAAAGAAAAAGAAGCTGATGGCGTATCTGTAGTGACTGGGCCAAACACCAGGGATGTAACTTTCAGCCACCGTCTATGCTTCCCTACTTCATCTTTAGTTACTGTCTATTATTTTGTACTTTATCTTTAGTAACTATCTATGGTATTGTTCTTTATGTCTAGTAGCAGTCTAGCTTATTATTCTTCATCTAGGCTGGTAACTTCACATACCTGCGGTACCTTGAAAACTTCTCCCACTTCTTGAAAATACAACTTGACATTCTTGTCCTTGGAAATATACTGCTCAAAAAAAGTTAAAGGCCACTTTCGATTTTTAGGTCATTTCAACTATGCTGTTTTTTTTTTAAAGCCTGAACACTCAGTCAAAAACGTTTTGCTGCATTTTGTTGCATGCTTAAACAATGTTTGTTAATCTGACAATAAATCAAATCTGCGTTACGTGTGTGTACCTCCAAGGTCAATCAAATGTACGTGGTGGAAAGGGAAATAATGCATGTTTGAAAATGCTTCCTATGGCAAAGCCTGTTGATAACATTGCTGAAATTTGCTTTTCACGTGCAAGTCGTGACTATAGTGAACACATTTCACCCACTTTTCGGAAGGAACGGGCAATGGGTATGTTTGTAACATTTACCATTTTAGCCATGGCTCAGCTAAGACGCTTGACCAATGTTGACAGATGGAGAGCGATGGTATGGCTGCAGGATGATGTAGGGCTGCGAGAAGTTGCTAGGAGATTAGTAGTTGCCCACTCTGTCATACAAACTCTGCGTGATCGTTATAATGCAACCGGCAGTGTCGCAGAACAACGCAAGTCAGGCCGTCCAAGGTCTACCACAAGACGGCAAGACACGCTGAGCCATGGCTAAAACGGTAAATGTTACAAACATACCCATTGCATGTTCCTTCCGAAAAGTGGGTGAAATGTGTTCACTATAGTCACGACTTGTACGTGAAAAGCAAATTTCAGCAATGTTATCAACAGGCTTTGCCATAGGAAGCATTTTCAAACATGCATTATTTCCCTTTCCACCACGTACATTTGATTGACCTTGGAGGTACACACACGTAACACAGATTTGATTTATTGTCAGATTAACAAACATTGTTTAAGCATGCAACAAAATGCAGCAAAACTTTTTTGACTGAGTGTTCATGTTTTAAAAAAAACAGCTTAGTTGGAATGACCTAAAAATTGAAAGTGGCCTTTAACTTTTTTTGAGCAGTATATGAATATAGCTGACACCAGCCAAAAATCTCTACTACAATAGTGATGTCTCGAGCGGCTGAATGGCTAGGCAAACAGTTTGAATACGTGCTCTGTGATCACAGAGTCCAACCACCTCAGTGGCTTATTTGTCCAAATGTACCATTTCAGACCTCGCTCATCACTGTAACATTTTCACACAGCTAGCAAACTAGCTTGTCCTACGCTAGACGCGTTCAAAAGCTGAGTACTGTATCTTCATATTTTATCTAGGGTTCCCATTCGTCCCGTTTTTCCCGGGACAGTCCCGTTTTTTAATAAAATGTCCCGGTGTCCAGAATTTATTCCAAATGTCCCGCTTTTTAAGGGCCCTTCCTAAAAAAAAAAATCTTTGGGTAACAGATTTTATTCCGTGTTTTAGTAGTGTTACTTTATCAATTTCCGGTTACAGTGGACCCTCGGTTTGAATCTCGAACAAAAATTCGAAAGTCGACCAAAACAGTGTTCAGTGAGCATCTACCAAATGATTTAACTACAGGAAGGCAGAAAAGTTTCTTACTACTACTGTGAGAAATCAGTTGCAAGAATTAGAAAAAGAAGGACACATAACAGTTGAAAAGTTTCAAAGCTATGCAGTAGATTTCTATGACACCTGCATTGAATATATTCAGGAGTGGTGTACACCATTTCTTACGCCTCTTTAGTCTATGGGTTGGATCAATTTGAAGGGAAAGGAGTCTGTGACTTGGAAGAACATCCAAGAAAGCTACATATTCACGAAGACAGTGTCACCAAATTTTACTGTAAATGAAGAGGACTTATTTGATGAGTTTGCATGTGTGAAAAAATATTGTGAACGCAAATTTTGATGTGTGGAGTGAACTGAAGGATCAAAGTGTCAGTGAAAATGGTGTGAGATGTTCGCTCATTTTACAAAGCAGGATATAAATACTGAGAACCTGAAATGCCTAGTTAGTTTTTGTTTGGCACTGCCAGGATCCAGTGCAGCTGTTGAAGTGTTTTTTCATTAATAAATGCGCTTTGGACAGACGAAAAAAATCAGACTTAAAATTGAGACAGTGAATGCTTTAACCATTATAAAGACCCATTTTAAGGATTTCTCTTGTGCTGAGTTCTATGTCCAAATATCAGAAGAAAAAAAACTTCTAGAACAGGCCCATAAATCTGATAAATATTCTGATGAATCTGAAATATAAACTTGACTATTGTGTATTTTTTAAAAGTGCGATTTTTCTAATTAAGTATGTTTGTAATTTAGAATTCTTTTTTAAAGTGGAAGTTGTGTTAGTTAATGTGTGTATTTTTATACCAGTATCTTATTTTAAGTGCAACATATAATATATAATAGATTTATTTGTGCTTTACCTTAATTTTTAACATGTCCCGTTTTTTTACAAAATGTCCCGGGTTTTTTAGGTAAAAATTTGGAAATGTCCCGGTTTTTGAACAAAACATTATGGGAACCCTAATTTTATCCCGATTGTACATTACAACTATTCTCCGCTAAAAGTGTTCACCCTAAGAAAACTTTTCACGTGCGCGCTGCTTTTCGGTCACTCACCAAACCCTCAAGGGACGTAACCCCACGCTACACACCTATCGTGTTTTTAAAGTCGTTTCCCCCGCCCCCTGTTTGGGCTAATCTTAAAGCTGCTAACATAAGGGGACGTAAGCTTTCCCGCCCTTTTGCTACTAATGAACGTCAAACCCATAAGGGGCCATCCTTAAAAGACGTCCACAAAAATTCTGGCATCTTTTTTTACCCTCCACTCCCCCCATGTCCACCTCTGTATTAACACCCCACTTTTTTATTGACACCCCCCACCTTGCGAACCTGAATAACCTCCACATAGTCTTGATTAAACAACATAAGCTTAAAATTTTAATCACCTACCTATATTTTAAACTTAGTTTAGTTCTATACAGTACATCATTTGTATACAGATAACTCAATTTAATTATGTGAAACACGAGTTACTAAATATTGCATATTACAGAGTAACATACAAGTCTCAACTCAGTGTTGCATACAACTGAAACAGTTTTAACTTAATATCTTACAGTAAGTAACAAAACAAACACAAAAAACACTAAAGCTATGTAAATTCGCATAGAAAGAAAAGAATCTAATTATGAAATCACAATAATTGTGATGTCGGTTCCCAGAGAGTTAATATACTAAGGTTGTTTGTTCCAGAGAACAGGTGCGTAGAAGTTAAAACATCTTCGTATTAGAGATTTTGAGTCTAGAAGGATTGGAAGGCCTGGCAAGAGGGACAAAATCCAAAGAACATTTATTTGAGTTTAGCTGTCCAGTAAGAAGCTTTCGAAGATAACAGGGTTTGTTACTCTTTATAGATTTATATGTGAGTGAGAGTTGCCATGTGGTTTGGGAATTTTTTTTTTTTTTAATAAAGTTTTGCCTCGTTTTGGCGAGGCGCGTCCCGTTCAACCTAGTCGGTTATATTAGGGCGCATGTCCAAACATAATTCCAAGCTGCATAGTGTCAATCATAAAAAGCCTTTATGCCAACTTTACGTGTAGCATTGGGCAGAGCAACCTAACCTTTGAAGTGAAGACAGGAGTACGACAGGGATGCCCCTTATCAACCACTCTATTTTTAACAGTCATAGACTGGGTGATGCGCCAGACAACAGTGGGCAGTCCAAGAGGAATAAGATGGACTACATTTTCTACATTGGAAGATCTGGAATATGCAGAGGACATTGCACTGCTAGCACATTCACATCAACACATCCAGGAAAAAACGGATAGACTTAATAAGTATAGCCAGCAGGTGGGCTTGAACATCAACCTAAAGAAAACAATGGTTATCACGCTCAATTTGAGCAACCCTGAGCCCATATCAGTAAGGAATCAGCAACTGGAACAGACAGATGCCTTCACATACCTAGGATGCATAGTAACACCAGACGTCGGAGCAAGCAAAGACATCAACAACAGAATGAACAAAGCAAGAACAGCCTTTTTTAGTCTAAACAGCATCTGGAAGTCCTCTCAGTACAGCACAAGCACAAAATTAGGATTATGTCAGAGCTGTGTGCTTTCTGTGCTTCTCTATGGCGCGGAAAGTTGGAGAGTTACAGAGAAGGAAATGTCGAAATTGTCCTCTTTTCACACAACATGCCTAAGAAAAATTCTCCGAATCTTTTGGCCGAATGCCATCACCAACAAAGATCTGCTTACTCGGAGCAAGCAGGAGGACATGCACACCATCATAGCTGGCAGACGCTGGAGCTGGGTTGACCATGTCCTCAGAAGAGACCCCGATGCCATCACAAGAACAGCTATGCTATGGACCCCTGAAGGAAAACGAAAGAGAGGCCGACCAAAAACAACTTGGCGGAAGACTGTGGAGGCTGAGATGCAAAGAATGAACCAGAGTTGGGGCACTGTACGAAGGATGGCCGCCGACCGAGCAAAGTGGAATCAATTTGTTGTTGCCCTACAAGACGCCACCAGGCGTAATGGTCACTGACTGCTTTGACGGTCGGCGGCTAAGGATCAAAGAAGAAGTAGACGATGTCCAAACATAAAAGACCCTTAGGTCTAGAGTGTTGAATCGGATATCCACTTAGACTTAAATACCTCCCCCCCCCCCATGTCCACTCTTTTTATACCCCTCCCTTCCCCCTTCTCCTGTGGACGTCTTTTATGGCTAACCCCTAAACCCTTCTTTGCCTCTATCACTTAAATACTAATATGCAAAACAGTTACACCATAATGTCTAAACTGAATTTACTTTATAAACATAATGCCAAACTAAATCTCCAAAAAGGAAAAAAAAAATTTACAGAGTTATCTCCCTTCTACTAAAACGGTCTCTTGTTCATTTTACTTCCCCTTAACAAAATCATATAGTCTGTTAACCACTTTATGTAAATTTATTACACCATATTTTGTAATGTAACTTTTCCTCAATCTTTCTGTCGTATACTGCTTAGCACTGCCTGTTACAGTACACTGAAACCAGACCTTCTGCTGTTGTAGTCACGTAGTGCTAGTTTATCAAGCTTCATTCTCATGAGATGGCCAAACCACTCAATTTTCTGTCTCTCTATATATAACTGACGCAGGATGTAGTTTCTACAATTCTTCTGATTTCATCATTTCTCATTCGGTCTCTCCTGATAAAATTTATAGCTTTTCTTAAATATCTTAGCTCACATGACGTGATTTTTCTCTCCTGTGCTTGGTTCATGGACCATGTTTGAGACTGATAACAAACAGTTTGTAAGAACATACTATTTTTCAGTTGTCATTTAGTTTCCATACTGATGTTCTGATGTTTAAGCAGTGGTGGCAGCTGGTAAGTCACTTCACTAGTTTTTTTACGTTTTATTTCAATCCCTCTGTCAAGTCTTTCATTTTCAGCAAAAATGCTTCGTAAGTATTTGAACTCTGGAACCTGCTTAAGCCTGGTGTTGTTCACGTGTATATTAAGTGTACCTGGTGATCTGCTAATCTTCATAGTTTCTGTCTTTGATCTCTTGGTCTTCATGTCCACATGGTGAAATGATTGCATCTGAATGTTTTTGCTATTAGTTTTCATCTTCGAACATTATACTTTGATCATCTGCAAAAAATTAACTCGTTCTAACTCTCTTTAACGTTAATATTTAAAATGCATATGAGGATAAATGGATACCACAGATTAAAAGATGAGAGAAAGGAAGGATAGAATGTTAGACGGCTTCAGTGCCAAATTATCAACACTCTGAAAATAAAGTTTGTTCGTTAACTCTGAGTGTCTGTGTATTGTTCGACATAGATGTCGACATACCCAAAAAAATACAAATAGGATATTGAGGACAAATGTTTTTTAATGAAGTGCCATGTAAGAATCATCTGAACATAATTTTATTTATATACCAGCATCCTGTCCGTCGAGAACACCAAAGGTGTTGTAGGATGGGGGAATTACAATTATAAAGCTGACCATTAAAAAAAGGTACAGGTAGTCGGATATCCAGGGCTGGATTAAGTCTAGAAGGGTCTCTAGGCTTTTTGGTGTTTATCCCCACCCCCTCCTCCCTCATTTCACCTAATGGGTGTAGTAAAATCTGTGAGATAATCGCTCATTTCAGAAAGATTTTAGTCCTATGATGAATAAATACACCAGCCCTCAGGTGTCTGACTGGTTTCATCTTCAACGCCAGTAGGGCGATGCCTTTTGTGCAGTGGGAATGCTAAGAAATGACCCGCCGTAAAAAATCTAACACGCTTTAGTTTCGGTTTCGAAAACGTACACTAAAACTTTTAACATCTCGCCGATCTGCTGCACGAAACGAGGGAAAAGCTTGTAATTAACGATTTGCCAACTGTGTGACCAAACTGGCGTTTGAATTAACGTAATATGTTAACTTTAACACTAACATTTGTAATAATTCGGACATTTCACAGTAGTAAGAATGAGGCGATTGTAATAATTAACGCAAAACACTACCAAAGTTTTGAAAAACCCCTCTTCGCTCTGCGCGCGGTCTCTTTAATATATACACGCTGTGGGCAAAGCCAGCAGAGGCAAACACACAGACAAATTTTCATTTCCTCCTAGCGGTAATATTCTGACCTCACTCAAACTAGTTGGTTTATTTGAATAGTGAGGAAAATGTTAGAGACGGGGGGAAGATGGCCGACTTGTGTAAAAGTTAATTTTGACGACTGACAGTGACAAATATGAAAATCTAAACCATACTGAAACTGACCATAAAAATCATATGGTAGTATAGATTATAGTCCCCTGAGCAAAAATATGTTTTTAAAAATATGGTAGTCCAAGTATTAGCCAAGTTATTGAGAAAATACTAAATGTCTACGAACACTTGACCGGACAGACTGTTCTTCTTGCTCGTTACACATAACGTTATTGGGGACGCTAGTTTAAAAAAAAAAAAGAGGCATTGTAGAAATTCAAATTCTATTAGTTGGTATAAGAGTATAGGAGTAAAAGGGGAGAGATAGGAAAAATGTAACTAAAAACGAAACATCTTTTTCTATTGGGCATAACTAACGCGGACTGACCAATGGACTAAGAGGCACATAGTTTGTTTGGAATTGTTTTGTTTTTTTCAAAACTAAATTCAAAAAGTTGTAGTAGTGCCTGCTTTCATTGGTCGGCTCTAATAGATATTGGCAAGAGGCATAGTGGTCTCGTGGCCATTTGACTAGAAAATTTTATTCAAACAACTACGTTGAGATCAGATGTGATAACTTGTAAAATTAAATACTAATTCACTATCTGGACGGGGCAGAGCAAAACTGAGGCCATATTCTTTGCCAGTCAACGTTATTTGTGACATATTTCTTTGAACTAGTGGTAAGAATGCTTTATGTATTTACATGCTTGATTAAAACTGAAAAAGTCAGATACTGCTGTGGAAAAGTGAAGGACATGCCGGAAGCAAACATTATTGAGTCCTCACATTGAACTGTATTTGACTGTTGCATATTATTATGATTTTGTATTAATATTTTGTATTGGAAATGTTAGGAAGCCTCTGTGTTCTATGAACACTTTTCAACATGCCTAGAGCGTTTATAAGTTAGAAAAGAAAAGAAAAGAAAAAAAAAATCATATAAAAGGAGATGTGGTTACTCCACGTTATTGCATTGAAGCAAACTATGTAAAAGTACAGTGGCGTATCTGCCATAGGGACCTGTGGTGTGGTCACAGAAGGGTGTGAGTCATAAATTAGGGGCTGATGCACATGAATGCACAAGAGGCTGACCCCATACCGTCATGTATATATAGGGATAAGAAGTTGTGATCAGGTTGAAAAGGCCAGGGTGTCTTTTTATTGCAGAGTTTTTATTTCCTGTTACCATCCGGTGACAGGAAACCTGATGAGTGGGTGTAAAGTCTCCATTATAAAGTTTAAGCTGTCAGCTGATAGCCTGAAGGAGCTTACGTGTGGGTGCTGATCTACATTGTCTCTACATTGATATACTGACTTATATTCGACCTACCAAGAATCCCAGGTGACAAGTTATCAGCTGGGACCTCTGACATTTCATCCTAAAAAAACTAATTCCTATCAAAATAACATTGAATTATATGGGGCTTGATGAAAACAACAGCTCCTCATAACAAATGACAATCACTAGCAACTATTAAAGTTTTAGTCTGTGAATACACCTACAGGAACTCTATATTAACAATATATTCATAGGACCAAGAGTCCATATTTTTAGTTAAAGCATTATATGTAAATATATTTCCTCATTTTCAAAGACCTGTCCAAAAGAAGTTGGCGGGACAGGCAGATTAAATTGTATAAAGAAAAAACATTCAAATTTTTAAAAGAAAACTTTAACCACCGTCTTATTCATTTTCTTTTAGTGAGTTAAAGTGTATTGTGTTGATGTACCATCATCTTCATTTCACCCCTAGACACTAGAGACATCATACACCAGCCACTAGAATCAAAATACGGACTGTGTGAGATCTAGGGAGGTAGCGTTAGGTTCCCTGATCAAATATATCATCATCATCATCATTCTTTTTATAGTCAGGGACCTACATGTGCTTGACCTCACACAGTTACCACAGACACAACTATCTTTCTTGTTAGGTATAACATCTTAACCTCCCCAGCAAAAATTACATTTGCTACATAAATTGGTAGGCTTGTCCGGGATAGGAACTTCTAGTACTACATATATTAGGGTCCTGGTCTGGGTTTTAGCTATAACAATATTTCTATTTACCCAGGGAATCCCCATTATTAATATTGCCCAAGATTTGGGAATTGATGAAGTGTCAGAGCCTGGATTAATTAATTAAAATTGTACTTGTTTTAGAAATTGATTTAGAACATTTTAGTATTTATCAGATGGCGGATTTGGCCAAGTTTCGCTCTGCTGCTGTGCAGACTGCGAGAGACATGAATATGGAAGGTCAAGTTTTGATTGACTATGTCACCTCAGAATGTGATAAGTTTATTGCTAGGGAAGAACATAGGTTAGCTGGTTAGCTGAAGAGAGAGAGAAGAAATGCAGTTAGAAGATGCCAGAGAGAAAAAAACGTTTACAAATTGAGGCTGAATTAGGGCCTTAGAGGCTGATAGAGAGGCTGAGATGAAGAAAGATTGGAGGAAAGTTTGAAAAAATTGAAGATTGAAAGGGAAGCAGAGAAAAAAGACGACTGAAAGGGAAGCAGAGAAAGATTAGAAAGGGAAGCAGAAGAAAAGAGATTGACTGCCGAAAGGGAAGCAGAAGAAGAAAAGGTTGCAGAGGGAGCATGAGTTGCGACTAAGGGAGTTGGAGTTGCAAGGCCATGCTCCTGAAAATGGTCACAGCCCCTCTACCTCTGATACGACTGCTAGTCAGGGGGCCTCCAACTCAGCTATGGGGTTTCATTTAGATTATTTTGTTGAGAGAGATGATGACATTGAATCATATCTAAGTAGGTATGAGGTATTAGCTACAACTTATGGGCTAGAAAAAGAAAGATGGAGCTTGAAGTTATCCCAAGGTCTTCGGGGAACAGCTTATGAAGTTTTTTTCAAAAATGAGCAGGGATGACCAAGACAATTATGACATGTTAAAGCAGGCTCTATTGTTAAGATACGAAAAGCATGGTGAATTTTACAGGAAAAAGTTTAGAAATGCCAAGCTACTGTCGGGTGAGACTTATCACCAGTTCTCTGCACGGTTGGAGACTTACTTGGAGAAATGGACTGCTCTGGGGAAAACCCAAGATCTTAAAGAAATGATCCTTATTGAGCAATTGAGAGAGTCCATGGCTCCAGACTTGAGAAAGTTTCTCATGGAACAGGGTGCAGAGAGGCTGGGGGAGTTACTTAATGTCGCTGAGAGGTATCAGGCAGAGGTAGCTGGCACCAAAAAGAAGCATGTAGATAATTATAGGGCCCCACAAAACTCAAATAGGTTTGATAATAAAGATCAGGGTAACAAGTTTAAGCCAAATTTTGATAGGCCACGCAATGATAATAAACATAAAAACTCACAGTTCAATGACAGGAAATATGAGGAAAGAAAACCCCTTTATCAAAATAGATACTATTGCAAATGGTGTAAGAGAGAGGGTCATGACACCAAATTTTGTACAAGGAAACCTTCTGGATGTGCTGCGATGAAGTTGGGGAACAAGGAAGAAAAGGTAAAACCTACTGGACAGCAGGAACCTTATCATCCCCCAGTATGTGAGGACGTGGTATGTAATGGAGTCACAATTAGGTGCCTTTACGATACCGGTTTGGATTTCGATTCCGTTGTGAGTGCGCACTTGGTGAACCCGGATCAGTATACCACAGAAACAGTGGAGATTCAAGGGGCGACCAAGGACCTACCACTCATGAAACTTCCCATTGCAAGGATAACAGTGAAAACTCGCTATGTGGAAGGGATAATCAGAGCAGCAGTGATAGACGCACCCATTTACCCTCTGATATTGGGATGTCGTTATGTCTTCTTGGGGAATCCCAAGAGACCTGTGGTCTGGCAGCAGCCCAGACCCGTTCACAATCCAGAAAGGAAGAAGATGAGCCGATAAATACTCATCCAGAGGAGATGAGGAAGGCACAGGCTGAAGATAGTACACTCAAGCCTTGCTTTAAGAAATTACCTAAATGCCACACACCTCCAAGCAAAGGGGATTATTATATGAAGAACAAATTGTTGTACAGGAAGACCGGAAATGGAACAAATGGTCACAGCCAACTGGTACTTCCAACTTCATATCGGGAGAGAGTGTTGGAATTAGGACATGCAGTTCCCTTTAGTGGTCACATGGGGATCAGCGCAACCGGACAGCGTATAGCTTGTCATTATTTCTGGCCAGGGATAACGGAAGACATAAAGAGATATGTAAAATCCTGTCCAGAATGTCAGAGAGTAGCTCCGAAACATTGGACTGCTCCAGCAACTCTAGGGGAAATGCCCATAGTGGGAACACCTTTTGAGAGAGTTGCAGTGGATATTGTGGGACCTCTCACTCGGACCAAGAGGAGGAACAGTTACATCCTTACTCTGGTGGACACTTGTTCTATGTGGGGAGAGGCGGTAGCCCTGTCTTCGATCGATTCGAAACATGTGGCAGAGGCATTACTTACTATATTCACGAGGTTAAGATTCCCGCATCAAATCTTGACTGATAACGGCTCTCAGTTCAAGGGGAAACTAACAGAAGAAGTTTTTAGGTTATTTCAAGCCAAGCACTTTCATTGTAGTCCGTATCACCCCCAAGGGAACGGCCAGGTAGAGAGGTTCAATGGGACTCTCATTTCTATCCTGAGAAAGCTGGCACATGAGAAACCTGATACGTGGGACCAATATTTGCCCGCTGCATTGTTTGCTTATCGGGAAGTTCCACATAATTCAACCGGGATGGCTCCCGCAACCCTGTTATTTGGGAGGCCAATAAAAGGTCCACTAGAAGCCTTGTTAAGGACGTGGACAGATGAGAAGGCAGAAGAGACTGTTACCTCATCATACCAATATGTGAACGAACTGACCACTCGTTTAAAAACTAGTTGGAAACTGGCAAATGAAAATTTGAGACAAGCCAGGAAAAAGCATGCTGCTTATTATAACAAAAAAGCGAAGGATAGGGAGCTTGCTGTAGGGGAGAAGGTGCTTCTTCTTTTACCAGGCAGCAACAATAAACTTCAGATCGGATGGCAAGGTCCATATACAGTTTTGGAAAAGGTATCCAGAACAAATTATAAGATAGACAAAAGGGAAAGGAAAAAGTCTATCATGTGAACCTTTTGAAGAAATATCTGGACAGACAAATCCAGGAAGGAACACACTTAATGGCCTTGTCAATTGCCACCGAAATGAAAAATGAACCTCTCACCTCAGTTGAATATCCACTGAAGCCCAGTGAAACGTTTGAACAGGTGAAGATCAGTAATCACCTGACAAAAGGACAAAGGGAGAGGATTCAAAAGGTCCTGGAGAAACATACAGACGTGTTAACGGATAAGCCGGGGCACACAAATTTGTTGGAATATGATATGAAACTACTAGACCCAACACCCATCTGTATGAGGCCTTATTCTATTCCGTTCGCTAAGGAAAAAGCTTTGAAAAGAGGAGATAGATTATTTGTTACAAGAAGGGATTATTTCTCACAGTGAGTCTCCTTATAGTTCCTGTGTGGTTTTGTTGCGGAAACCATCGGGAGAACATAGACTGTGCATCGATTACAGGAAACTGAATGCTGTCACAGAAGATCAGGTGGATCCATTACCTGATACTACTCAACTTTTTGCCAGGCTGAACAAGGCAAAATATTTTTCAAGGTGGATCTTAGCAAAGGCTATTATCAAATTCCAGTAAAGCCTGAGGTTCGACCTTACTTAGCATTTAGCACCTCGGAAGGTCATTATGAGTTCAACATGCTACCGTTTGGGTTGAAAAATGCCCCGAGTGTGTTTTCTAGGATGATGCGAAAATTGTTGGATCCCCTGAAAAATCCATGTATCTCGAATTTCATGGATGATATCCTCATTGCTACTGAAACTTTTGAGGAACATGTTAACTCTTTGAATATGCTGTTTGATAGACTCAGAGAGGCTAACTTGACTGCTAGACCAACAAAATGTTGTATTGGGTGTAAAGAGTTGGAATTCTTGGGACATACCGTACATCAGGGTAGCATGACCCCTGACCCCAAGAATCTGGAGAAACTGAAAAGAGCACCTAGGCCACAAACAAAGAAAGATGTGCGATCTTTTGTGTCGTTGTGTGGTTTCTACCAAAAGTACATTAAACATTTTAACTCTATATGTGCTCCTCTGACGGATTTAACTCGAAAGGGACAACCTGATACAATAAATTGGTCCGCACAGTGTGAATTGGCTTACCAGGAGTTAAAAGAAAAACTCACAAGCAGGCCAGTATTGCAATTGCCTGACTTGAATCAAGAATTTGTCGTGAGAAGTGACGCAAGCAATGTGGGCCTGGGCGCTACATTGTTGCAAAGGTCCTCCTCACAAGATGGGGAATTGAACCCAGTCGCTTATGCAAGCCGCAAGTTGAACAAGGCGGAAAAAAATTATTCAACAAGTGAGAAAGAATGTTTGGCGTTAATATGGGCTATAAAAAAATTTCAGATTTATCTATATGGCAGGACATTTGTGGTCCAAACGGATCATTCACCTCTCGTATTCCTGTCACAAGCCAAGCATGAAAATTCCAGATTATTAAGATGGTCATTATTATTACAGCCATACTCATTTCTGATTGAATATATTCCCGGCCCTCAGAACGTCGGTGCAGATTTTTTGAGTAGACATCCGTGTGATGAAAATCAGAAGAAAACGTAGGACTTTATTTGCGCTAAGTTATCTCACAGATTGTAACCTGCAATGGATGCATGTTTTAGGAAGGGAGGTGTGTAGTAAAATCTGTGAGATAATCGCTTATTTCAGTAAGATTTTAGTCCTATGATGAATAAATACACCAGCCCTCAGGTGTCTGACTGGTTTCATCTTCAACGCCAGTAGGGCGATGCCTTTTGTGCAGTGGGAATGCTAAGAAATGACCCGCCGTAAAAAATCTAACACGCTTTAGTTTCGGTTTCGAAAACGTAGAATAAACATTTTAACATCTCGCCGATCTGCTGCACGAAACGGGGGAAAAGCTTGTAATTAACGACTTGCCAGAACTGTGAGACCAAACTGGCGTTTGAATTAACGTAATATGTTAACTTTAACACTAACATTTGTAATAATTCGGACATTTCACAGTAGTAAGAATGAGGCGATTGTAATAATTAACGCAAAACACTACCAAAGTTTTGAAAAACCCCTCTTCGCTCTGCACGCGGTCTCTTTAATATATACACGCTGTGGGCAAAGCCAGCAGAGGCAAACACACAGACAAATTTTCATTTCCTCCTAGCGGTAATATTCTGACGTCACTCAAACTAGTTGGTTTATTTGAATAGTGAGGAAAATGTTAGAGACAGGGGGAAAGATGGCCGACTTGTGTAAAATTTATACATGACGATTGACAGTGACAAAATTGAAAATCTAAACCATACTGAAACTGACCATAAAAATCATATGGTAGTATAGCTTAGAGTCCCCTGAGCAAAAATATGTTTTTAAAAATATGGTAGTCCAAGTATTAGCCAAGTTATTGAGAAAATACTAAATGTCTACGAACACTTGACCGGACAGACTGTTCTTCTTGCTCGTTACACATAACGTTATTGGGGACGCTAGTTTAAAAAAAAAAAAAAGAGGCATTGTAGAAATTCAAATTCTATTAGTTGGTATAAGAGTATAGGAGTAAAAGGGGAGAGATAGGAAAAATGTAACTAAAAACGAAACATCTTTTTCTATTGGGCATAACTAACGCGGACTGACCAATGGACTAAGAGGCACATAGTTTGTTTGGAATTGTTTTGTTTTTTCAAAACTAAATTCAAAAAGTTGTAGTAGTGCCTGCTTTCATTGGTCGGCTCTAATAGATATTGGCAAGAGGCATAGTGGTCTCGTGGCCATTTGACTAGAAAATTTTATTCAATCAATTACGTTGAGATCAGATGTGATAACTTGAAAAATTAAATACTAATTCACTATCTGGACGGGGCAGAGCAAAACTGAGGCCATATTCTTTGCCAGTCACCGTTATTTGTGACATATTTCTTTGAACTAGTGGTAAGAATGCTTTATGTATTTACATGCTTGATTAAAACTGAAAAAGTCAGATACTGCTGTGGAAAAGTGAAGGAGATGCCGGGAGCAAACATTTTTGAGTCCTCACATTGAACTATATTTGACTGTTGCATATTATTATGATTTTGTATTAATATTTTGCATTGGAAATGTTAGGACGCCTCTGTGTTCTGTGAACACTTTTCAACATGCCTAGAGCGTTTATAAGTTAGAAAAGAAAAGAAAAAAATCATATAAAAGGAGATGTGGTTACTCCCCGTTATTGCATTGAAGCAAACTATGTAAAAGTACAGTGGCGTATCTGCCATAGGGACCTGTGGTGTGGTCACAGAAGGTTGTGAGTCATAAATTAGGGGCTGATGCACATGAATGCACCAGAGGCTGACCCCATACTGTCATGTATATATAGGGATAAGAAGTTGTGATCAGGTTGAAAAGGCCAGGGTGTCTTTTTATTGCAGAGTTTTTATTTCCTGTTACCATCCGGTGACAGGAAACCTGATGAGTGGGTGTAAAGTCTCCATTATAAGTTTAAGCTGTCAGCTGATAGCCTGAAGGAGCTTACGTGTGGGTGCTGATCTACATTGTCTCTACATTGATATACTGACTTAAATTCGATCTACCAAGAATCCCAGGTGACAAGTTATCAGCTGGGACCTCTGACATTTCATCCTAAGAAACTAGTTCCTATCAAAATAACATTGAATTATATGGGGCTTGATGCAAACAACAGCTCCTCATAACAAATGACAATCACTAGCAACTATTAAAGTATTAGTCTGTGAATACACCTACAGGAACTCTATATTAACAATATATTCATAGGACAAAGAGTCCATATTTTAGTTAAATCATTATATGTAAATACTTGTATATTTCCTCATTTTCAAAGACCTGTCCAAAAGAAGTTGGCGGGACAGGCAGATTAAATTGTATAAAGAAAAAAACATTCAAATTTTAAAAGAAAACTTTAACCACCGTCTTATTCATTTCTTTTAGTGAGTTAAAGTGTATTGTGTTGATGTACCATCATCTTCATTTCACCCCTAGACACTAGAGACATCATACACCAGCCACTAGAATCAAAATACGGACTGTGTGAGATCTAGGGAGGTAGCGTTAGGTTCCCTGATCAAATATATCATCATCATCATTCTTTTTATAGTCAGGGACCTACATGTGCTTGACCTCACACAGTTACCACAGACACAACTATCTTTCTTGTTAGGTATAACATCTTAACCTCCGCAGCAAAAATTACATTTGCTACAATGGGCAATAATTTTTTTTTCAAACCCCTTAGCATGGTGATGGTATATACTAGTATTATTATCTTCCGGCCCTACCAATGGCATATACTGTCGTAGGGGTGTGAAGTATCAGAGACTTCACTATACTAGGTCCAGAATCGATAAGTAGAGTGACCAGTACGCTTCCTCGCTGCCTTTTCCTTCCCTAACTCAAGAGAAAAGGCAGGTACCGATTTACAGCGGGGTAGACTGGAGCGTGTCGACGCTGTGAATCAAACCTGGCACATGTACCGCGAGAGACCAGCGAAAGCTGACCATACGCAATGGAAGTATACAGCGAGGTGATAATATTTAATTACTAAAAAGTCTTGTGATCAAAAACATTTTTGTTGTTAATTTAGACGGATAAAACACCATACAATGCCTTACCAAGAAACGCGGAGTCACTGACGCAGGCAATAATATTTCTGTGATGTCTTCCTCTTGTACGTACCCCATTAATCTGACCATGTCTAGAGATAGGATCGGGAAGATAGGCTCCAGACTGGTCAAATTACTCTTCTTTTGTTCTGTTAATGATCGTAGCGGGGCTAAATTTATGGGAAGTTACTGAAAATAATTTCCGGAGAAAAAAATTGTACTGGCTTGATTCCAAAAGTATTCTACGGATAAGAACACGACCCCCTTCAGTGTTGCCAGCAATGATTCGTATTAACGAATTCATCATGCAATGTCTTCACTATCAGCGTGGTCACAATCAGCTTGGTCACAATCAGCTTGGTCAATATCAGCAGGTCTTTCTTGGATCCCGTTTCTCTCAGCAGTACTTTAAACGCATCAGCATTTACATTTTATAAGAGATGTGAAGGACACTGATGATGGTGGATGAGAAACAGGAGAAGAAAATCAATGACGTGATTTTCATCTTCATAAATAATTGATATTTCGTCTCCTCACCATCAGCAGGTTTCAAAATATTGTTGTTGAGGAATATGGCTACACAATTTTTTGCTGTTACCTTGACCTTTATGGAGTTCAGTTAATATAGAAATGTTGGCTCTAAATCAATTAACCACCAAGTAATACTTATTGCTATATGTAGCGAATTTACAGTTTGACAAGAAAAACTACTTTTATTGGGAATATGGTGTTAGGCCCATATTTTCTTGACCATCGGCACACTAGGGGTGATGTGGTCAGCATCACGCCGGCCGCCTTAACCTTCCCAGAGTTGCTCTGATACCCAGTTGGGGCTGGGTCGACCCAGGAGCCGTTTGCGGCCTAAAAAAATCCCACCTCATCTGGGGATCGAACCATAGACCACTGAGCTAGGAAGCCAGTGCACTAACCACTATGCTACCGCGGCGCCCAATGCATGTATATATTTACACAAAACTTTAAAAAGTACATCGCAGTATCAGGATTTCTTCCAACTGAGCAGCATCAAGGGCAAACAAATGTGGTTATCCTAGATACAGTTTCCAAAGAGTTGTTACTGCGCTAAATTTAAACTCCCCCCCAATTTAGATTAAGGAACCCCGTGCGCGTGTCCATATTCGAGCGTCTTCTATAAATATCTATTATATAAATTCACCCATGGCTGCTATTTATAGTTTAATTGTGACGTAATTCACGGGCATGAGCAGGATAGCAGCGACAGAACACGAAAGACTAAACACACACACACATACACACACACACGCATATATATATATATATATATATATATATATATATATATATATATATATATATATATATATATATATATATATATATATATATATATATATATATATGGGCTGGGATTGATTTTATGATTTTTAATATTCTTAATATATTAATCGAATTTCTTTAATCGAAAATTAATCGATCAATTTAGTACAATTTGAAAAATTAAAAAAAAAATCATAAATGACAATTTTTTTTTTAATTATAAATTATTAAGGACTTTATTTATTTTACTTGCTACAAGACAACATCGTCCTAAAAATATAATGGAAATACTGAAATTGTTACAACGAAATAATTTATTATTATTGACCATACTGGGCCAAATTCCCTTTCACAAACCTCTAACACAGCATATGATCTCGCATCTAAGCAAGCAACATAAACATTGATAAAAATGGAATAACTATTAAAATTTGTTATATCAATTAATCGATTTAAATTTTGTGTAATCGATTAAGATTGATTATTCGGTAAATATCCCACTCCTAAGATATATATATATATATATATATATATATATATATATATATATATATATATATATATATATATATATATATATATATATATATATATATATATATATATATATATATATATATATATATATATATATATATATATATATATATATATATATATATATATATATATATATATATATATATATATATATATATATATATATATATATATATATATATATATATATATACCTGTCACAAAAAGTAGGGGATATTGCATTTAAAAGTTATCCAAAGACAATATATTTCAAATTAGTTCATTTATTCCTTCGTACAAGTAAACTTGAGCATCATAACAAGACATTTGCGGTATAATAAGTGTTATGGCTTTACTCACATGATTTTAGTCGCACTGGCAACCAAGGCGGGGTAAGTACTTCAGTTTCACAAAAATATTCCAATATTTCTAAAAACGTGTAGGGCCCCCGTTTGCCGCTAAACATGCATTGCAACGACGTCTCATACTGCAAATAAGCCTTCTGATGTTGTCTTGAGGAATTCTCTGCCACTCCTGCTTAAGGGCCTGGGCTAACTGCTGAAGAGTCTATGGAGCGGCTGGACGTTGTTGGACGCGTCTATTCAGAAGGTCCCACAAATGCTCAATAGGAGACAGGAAGGGGGACATCGGCGGCCACGGTAACGTTCGGATATGCTGCATCTGAAGGTGATCTTGGACGACGCGAGCACGGTGAGGACGTGCATTGTCATCCTGGAAGATGAAATCTGGTCCGTGCCGTTGAGCAAATGGCACAACAATAGGCTCGAGGATGTTGTCACGGTAGTAGAGCCCTGTGATATTGACCTGGCATATGTGAAGGTCGGTCCTGTCATTCATACAGATGCCTGCCCACACCATTACACTGCCACCTCCATAACGGTTGTGTGCAACAGTTGCAGGAGGCTGGTAACGCTCACCTCGCCGTCGCCAGACACGTATTCGACGATCATGAAAATTCAAAACGAAACGGGACTCATCAGAAAACATCACTGATGCCCACTGTTGATTGGTCCCCCGATGATGACGTTGGCACCAATCCATTCTTGTTCGCCTGTGTTGTGGTGACATGGGCAAAGCTACAAACGGTCTGCGTGAGGCCAGTTGCACTTGGTGCAAACGGTTTCGTACTGTCTGAGTTGAGACCCGGATCCCAGTGGTCTGTTGAAAGTGTTGCTGAAGTCTAGTAGCATTTAGAGTCCGAGTTCTGAGGGCCTGAGTAACAAGAAGTTGATCTTGGCGGCGTGTAGTGACTCTTGGGCGGCCAGTCCGAGGCAGATCAGCCACTGTGCGGAAATTTTGATACATGTTCCACAGTCTGCTGACAACTGACTGTGAAACATTGAGGTTCTGAGCAGCATCCACTTGCTGACTTCCGGTTTGCAACATGCCTATGCCTATCCATCTCTGCTGTTCTGTTAAACGTTCCATGACGAAGAAAAGAAATTTTATCTATTGCAGAGTCTTTTTATACCTGTCCATAGTGAGTAGTGTTCATCAAACCCGAGATACACGCATTTTTGTGAAAAAGAATAATGTGTGAACTTTACGGATGGGCCCCCACCTCTGTTCTTGGGATTGGCTTACTCATCACGAGTCACCAGGTCAACATGATATTGCACGTGAGAGTGGAGAAGAGCGTGCTCGATATGTCCGTACAACCATTAAAATACGAAATCCACTCTTTTGTAAAATAATACATACCATCTTAAAATATCCCCTACTTTTTGTGACCAGTATATATATATATATAAAACGCACCACCTGTATAATCCAGGAACAGAGTGTGAAATGTAAATATAAGTGTTTACAAGTTTACATATTTGAAATCTTTATTCATTTTCCTATGAATCCATGCTGGTCATTAATTTGTACATTTGATTGTTATGAAATTCATTGCATTCTGTGCAGGCAAGGGAGAAAACCAAAAATGCAACCAATAAAAAAATTCATTCACACTATCCTCAGTATCTGGTATGTCCACCGTGTGCTTGCAAACAAGCTTGGCAGTGGCTCCGCATGGAACGCACAAGTCTCTGAAGGAAATTCTGGGGAATCAAGTCCCATTCACGTGTAAGAGCAGCTTCGAGCAGTTGCAGATTTGCTGGAGAACCTTGCCTGTAGACTCTGCGTCCAAGCTCGTCCCACAGATGTTCTATACAAGACATGTCTGGTGATAGGGCAGGCCAATCAATCGTCACAATGTTCTGCTGCTGTAGATATTGCTGCGTAATGCATGCGGTGTGCGGACGTGCGTTATCCTGCTGGAGAAACTGCAAGTCTGGATAATTTGTGAACGCAGGAGCAACCAATGCATCCAGAAGCTCATCTCGATATGTCACAGCATTAACATTTCCACGGAAGACGTGAAGAGGCAAGCGATGGTGAAAACTGAATCCTCCCCAAATGTGAATACTGCCACCTCCAAATCGGTTGTGCTGACGAACACAGCATTCTGCAAAGCGCTCTCCACACCGTCACCAAATGCGCATACGTCCATCAGCAAAGGATATGTTGAATCTGCTCTCGTCTGTGAATAGGACAGCATTCCACAGCAGTCTAGTCCATCTGACATGTTGCTCTGCCCATTGCTGGCGCTGCTGACGATGTCTGTGAGTCAAGTTTGGCCCAACATAAGGTCGTCTTGCAGTAAGGCCTGTATCTCTGAGTCGTCGTATGACTGTCATTCGAGAGACTTGCTCACGTCTACCAACTACTGCTCTTGCTGTTTGACTTGCCGGGAGAGAACGATTCCTTAGGTGACTCAGCACAATATGACGATCTTGCGCAGGGGTAGTAACTTTTGGTTGGCCACTCCGAAGTCTATCCCGGGCACTGCCAGTGGTTCCGTAACGTTCATTGAGACGTACAATAGTGCTGTGGTGGCAATTCATCCTTCTGGCAATGGCCCGCGAGCTCATTCCGGTCTCCAACATACCAATGGCTCGTTGTCGGTCGTTTTCAGATAGTCGTGGCATTTCAAGCACATGTACTGGGTGTTTTATCTCAACGGCCTTTTTATACCGAGTATACTGCCACAACGCGTACACATTGTCAGGGTCACTTCTGTTGGGAATCGTGTTGCACGTGTAACTTTCATTGTTTTCATGTAGTCTGTACACAAACCCGTGGGTTGAATCATGCACTTTCCATTCCAGCAGCCATTCGCTCTCTACCTCATGACAAACACGGGGAAAATCCATTCCTACACCTTTTTTTTCCAGCTTCTCGGCATCAGTATATACAATAGTGGTGCGTTTTTAGTGTGCTTCAGTATTATATATATATATATATATATATATATATATATATATATATATATATATAATATATATATATATATATATATATATATATATATATATATATATATATATATATATATATAATCAGTTCTAGTGACAGTCATAGTTATTATTTTTTTAATGTAAAACTTTTGCCTCGTTTTGTCGAGGAGCGTCCCGTTCAACCTAGTCGGTTATATTAGGGCGCATGTCCAAATATAAAATACCCTTAGGTCTGGGGTAGATTATTAATTATTATACTCATAGTTATCAGACCTAAAGGTCTTTTTATACTTGAACATACACCCTAATATAACTGACTTGGTTGAACGGGACGCGCCACGCCAAAAAGAGACAAAATTTGTTTGTTTGTTTGTTTGTTTTTGTTAAAGTTCTCGTGTAGTTACTTCTACTAACAAAAGCCGTATACCCGAGACTATAGCGTTATTTTGTTTTATAACATTTTCATTATATACTCCATTATGGACTCCATGAGTACACAACCAAATAATTCAAGCCCAAGGGAGAGAATTTAGACGAGTGAACTCCCAATGCCCAACCGAGCGTATTTTGTACGTGAACGATAAGCAGTGAACTATTGAAGACGGGTGCTGATAGCTGGTACAAGGGAGAGAAATGTTACCTTCCTAATTCTAGCCGAGTAACTCTTGGATAATTCCAATGTGAAATGGGAAATGAAAGAAATCAATCAAGAAGAAAAACAATGGCCTACAAATGAACGAAAGAGCTGCATGGGTCCTGCTGTTGTCTAGACTCATCTTCAGTAATACGAGGCTATGTAGCCCCACGGTTCCTTTGGTTTACGAAACGGAGGTCTAGAATTCAAATCTCGTCGTGCCAATATTGGCACGCAAATGATGTTACTCCCGACAGCCTCGGTCAATAAATGTAAATGTTTAACGCATTTGTATTTACTAGGATGCAGTCAGCTCTTTATAAAGAGAGAATTGTTTCTAGACACACGATATAAGAGAGAATGGTTTCGATATAATAGAGAATTGTTTCTAGACACGATATAATAAAGAATTGTTTCTAGACACACGATATAAGAGAGAATTGTTTCGATATAATAGAGAATTGTTTCTAGATACAATGTAATAGAGAATTGTTTCTAGACGCGATATAATAGAGAATAGTTTCTAGAAGCGATATAATAGAGAATTGTTTCTAGACATGATATAATAGAAAATTGTTTCTAGACACGATATAATAGAGAAGTGTTTCCAGACGCGATATAATAGAGAATTGTTTGTAGACACGACATAATAGAGAAGTGTTTCTAGACGTCATATTATAGAGAATTGTTTCTGGAGAAACTGTATAAGAAAGAATTGTTTCTAGAGGAGAGAAGAATATCTAGACATACTGTATAAGAGAGAAGAGTCATCTGGACGTGCTGTATAAGACAGAAGTGTCATCTGGACACACTCTAGAGGAGAGAAGAGTTTCTAGACACACTAAACAAGAGAAAAGCGCTTGTGGAGAAGAACAGTAAAAGAACGGTAGAAACAAAAATGCATTCATCATTTATACATTTCTGGCCGGAACTATAAACGGGGGTGTGTTCAATAAACATAAATAATGAAAGTCTCTACTTAAGCATGTTAAACACGGCGACACATATGAGGTTATACATGATGCGTACAACCTCATCAGGTTAAACACATTGCTATAGCAACCACACTCCACGATCATGAGAATGCTTGGTGCACGTTTCCTGCAAAGTTACCAACAGCAGTAGTGGCTCCATGATGCATAAGAAGTGAACAGGAAAATAATTAGGACAAAGGTCACAGAAATGACCTACGTTACCTCTATAAGATCTTCGTCAGGGCAAGACAACGAAAACAGAAGAAAAATGAAAGCGAAATCCTGAACTATAAGTACATTAACAGCATAGAATAAATAATGAAGGAAGTCTCAGTCATGTGAATAGTAAATAAATAAAGGTAATTAACAGGCACTCGTTGGACAGAGGACACCAGACAACAGAAAAGAAACATAAGTGATAGGCTTACCGGAAATCGAACCCAGGACTATCCAAACGGTGCCATCGCCTTGCTGCATAGAAAAGATACGTACAGTATTAATACATGATAAAGGCGCACCTTGATGTCTGAAACTAACCTATAAGACGCACTTGATAAAGAGATTAGTACTTGTACACTTTCATTTCATATATGCAAGGGACGATAAATTCTCCAGTCTAGGTATAGATAGTGCAGAGAATGCTGGCCGACATTGGGAGCCAGGTTAAGTACATGCCAGTATTCCTATCAAACTTTTGCTAATGAATGTCATCGTCGTCATCATCAATACCCTTCAGATCCCCAAGGAGCATAGGTCTTCAACAAAGTTGTGCCAGGCCCTTCTTTCCTGTGCCATCTGCTGAAGGTCTTTACATGTCTTCTTTATCACTTTCATTTTTGAATATATCTCTCTTCTCCGGGTATTTTTTCGTTTTTGGTATCTATCTACCTCTATTACCATGGGGATTCCAGCACAAGGATTGCTTGTAATGTTATCAACAAGTTTCATCAGAGCGTGTCATTTTAATCGCCAGCGTCATCTCTCTCTCTCTCTCTCTCTCTCTCTCTCTCTCTCTCTCTCTTGTTCCACAGGCACATCTGGTTCTTGTCATCTCTTGTTCCACAGGCACATCTGGTTCTTGTCATCTCTTGTTCCACAGGCACACTTGGTTCTTGTCATCTCTTGTTCCACGGGCACATCTGGTTCTTGTCATATCTTGTTCCACAGGCACATCTGGTTCTTGTCATCTCATGTTCCACAGGCACATCTGGTTCTTGTCATCTCTTGTTCCACAGGCACATCTGGTTCTTGTCATCTTGTTCCACAGGCACATGTGGTTCTTGTCATCTCTTGTTCCACGGGCACATCTGGTTCTTGTCATCTCTTGTTCCACAGGCACATCTGGTTCTTGTCATCTCTTGTTCCACAGGCACATCTGGTTCTTGTCATAAGTTCGACGTTAGTGATCTTGCCTTACCATTTGAATTCTTCTGTTCTATGCAAGCATCCATTTATGACAGCGTGTAATTTCCTGCCTGTCATCCTTGTTGTTCTTCATTTTTCAGAGACTAACAAAAGCTATCTATTGACATTTGAGTTTAAAATTCTTATTTTTTTTAAATTGAACTTGATTTTTCTTTTGAGTTCCACATACTTCTGATTGCAATGAAAGTTCCACTTGGTTTCAATATTATTATTTTAATATTGCTGTCTGTTCCTCTGACTATACCCCTGCCGAGATATAAGCATGATTTCACATTTTGTAGGGATGTATCTCCCCAGTGCAATAATTAATATTTAATATGCTATTCAATAATTCGTATTCGCTTTTAGAAGTGCGCGTACCAACTTTAAGTTAGGCTTGAACATTCATCCTAGTAATAACAGAATAAATAAAAGAGAGATCTTCAAAACACTAGTAGCATTATAATTTAGGGCAGGACAATGTTTCTGATAGTGTGATACGGATACCCCCTAGAGTATGCGAAAGCAATTCAAATGGTACAGGACAGAATTTTTACTTTATTTTATCATATATTTTATCTGCAGAAAACAATTCATTAAACTTTAATATACGGAACTGGTGTACTGTAGAAATACACATGTTTATTTACAAGTGTATATTGGTGTAACGAGATGTTTTTGGTCTTATATATATATATATATATATATATATATATATATATATATATATATATATATATATATATATATATATATATATATATATATATATATATATATATATATATATATATATATATATATATATGTGATAGAGAAGATATCCAGGTGTATCAGATGATTCAAGGATAGAATGATAGTCAAGAGTTCTGGTCTTAAAAGTAATACCCCAGTCTTAGAAGTAAGCACTGGTGTACCGTTGTCATAGGAATAGTCAGACTGTGAAAATCACTGGCCCAAATGGTAAGAAGTAGTACCATGATTTAAGGTGTCTCCTTCCCACATCTATCCTATGATAAATTAATGCTAGAGGATAAATGAAATGAATAAGAACTTTAAACACAAATGATAAAAAGTAAACAAGTCCTCAGGTACAATTAATGAATCATTTAATATTTATATTGATTTCCTTTTTCTGCTGTTTGGAAAAGAGTAATAAAAATATTCACACAATATTCACAGAATTAATGGTATCTCCTCTTATCTAGAGTAATTGTAGGAATGTTCTTTCCTTTTAGAGAAATACTGTTACAAAACAAAGTCACTTGGCAATTGAATCAGTAATACTGTCTTTTTCAATTCAGGATCTCGAATACTATTCTCTTGGCTAGTAAAGCTAATGAACACTTGCTTTACTGTTACTAAAATTACTGTTCTTACAGTCCTTTGACTTTATCACAAGATTATCATCATCTGACGTGCTACTTGGAAAAGATACGATAACTGTTTTAGCTGTTTTGTCAGTTCCTTTATATAAAACTTATCTTGGTTCCTGGATACTGATGACACTGTACTGTCATGGAGTTTATCAGTCTTGGCAGACCCAACAGTATGGGTACCAAGAACCAGATGTTGTTCACACGTTGGGTTTCTTCACTTATGTGGGATTACCACTTATGAACGTACACAGGCTTCTGATAGTTGACAGTATGGATTGAATTGTCAAATGAACCTGAAACAACAAATCGGTCTTGGCTAGTATGTGGCTGTATTTATATGTGACTAGCACAGGTGTCAGACCAGTCAGTCATCAGATGCCGAGGTTATAAAGTCATAGTAAGTGTCAAATGATGATGATGATGTCAGTGTAATACAGATATCGAGCAAATGTCACATGATGATGATGATGTCTGTATAATACAGATATCGAGCAAATGTCACGATGATGTCTGTATAATACAGACATTGATCCATATTTTGTAATGATGATGATGATATCAGTGTAATACAATTATCAAGCGTATATTGTAATGATGATGATGATTATAGTCAATGTGTGTGTGCGTGGGCAAATAATAAAGTAAGAGGGGTTGTTTGTGTGAACAGTAAATTGTGTAGGCCTGTGTGTGTGTGTGTGTGTTGTTTTTTTTTTTTTTTTTTTTCGTAACCAGCGGCACTTGGGCTTTCAGCCCTTCGGCCCAATGACATGTCATTGCGAGGCTGGGGAACCTGAGGACTTTCCTTCCAACCCGGTCAGGAGCTTCGCTCCTTCCCATCCACAGAGGGTTTATCACAGGAGCCGTTCAGGCTATTCAGTCAAATTTCCGGCCGTAAACATTTCTTCAAACGCCGACGCCCGGGTTTGAACCATGAACACCTGGTCGCTAGTACAACGCCGAAGCCATTACACCAGCGCGGCTCCCGTGTGTGTGTTAAGTGCGGATGAAAACTGGTCAGACTGGTTTTACGGGAGTTTGCCTCGTGCGAGACTGTGGGTCAAAACACGGGAGAATAGTTCAAGGTGCGAGGTGGTTAGGTTTTTACTGGAAGGTGAGGAGGAAGGTTGCGTGTAGAGGGAGAAGATGGCTAGATGTCATGGCTGAATCTTGTTGTTTAATTCTGAAGGAAGAATTACGAATCATTACCTTGGATATTTGGATTTCATATAATGTTTGTGTTTCATGACATTTCGGTAATACAGTGTTCAGTTTGGGACTAAATTTCGGTGTTGATTGATTTACTCAGGAATGGATGTGTCAATTATCGTGTAAGAAGATAGTAAGCATCTTTGAGGATTAATTAATGTGACAGCATGCATCACCCAGCATGTGCCAGTAAGCAATGACATCATTTCAGTAACACAGTACTATCTTAAACATTTCCATTATATATATATATATATATATATATATATATATATATATATATATATATATATATATATATATATATATATATATATATATATATATATATATATATATATATATATATATATATATATGTGTGTGTGTATGTAAATAACAATCATCTTGTTTTATCCACTCCTATACATCCTTAAATAGTTTACATCTTCCGAATATTAATCACAGGCTTATATTGTTCCTTAAAATGCTTGATCCTTCTCATCAGGTACAAATTTAAAGAAACTGATGCAATTCCTAGCATCTACACACAAATAATATTCATCACATAATAATCCTGTAATAAATAAAATATATACATGATAGATTTTATAATTCAGCTTACCCTCAAACTTCAGAAATCAACACTGAACATTAATTGCTTGGCAGTCTGCACACATCTGTAGAAGGGAAAGGTGTAATGGCAGACTCTATCCTGCGCCCAGTCTGTTGCAAAACTTTATTCAGTGTCTCTTGTTCAAATTGCGCTCCCCATTTTTATTGGCCATTTCCATTATATATATATATATATATATATATATATATATATATATATATATATATATATATATATATATATATATATATATATATATATATATATATATATATATATATATATATATATATTAATTACCAATCATCTTATTTTATCCACCCCTGTACATCCTGAAATAGTTAACAGCTTGATCCTTCCGAATATTAATCACAGGTTCTTATAATTTTCCTGAATATGCTTGATCCTTCTCATCAAGTACAAATTTAAAGAAACTGATGCATTCCTAGCATCTGTCGTAAAGTACGGGTCACTCTTCTTCAACGTTATCATCATCACACAGCATCGCCATACTTCATCGTTATTTTCCAGTTTTATTATAATTTATTGCCGTTTGGTCACACACACACCCAACCCAGCGCTCGGCCTGCCAAAACATGATTGGCGCGAACAAACGGTACCTGGCACGGAAAAAATCTCGATCGCTCGAAAACAAAGAAAGAGACGCTAACCCAGCGCCATTCGAGATACAAGCCTTCAAGTGACCGGTTGTACACTCCGGACAGTTATTTTAAACCGTGAATTTAATTTCACTAGTGTTTAGTTTGCTGCGTGCAAGGTTCCATTGCAGAAGACCCTGAGCAAGGTAGAGCTTCGTTTCCTGACCTAGGCGCTTGACTGAAAGAGGAAACGTCAGTCAACAGGATTTTGTACTTGGCCGTCTACTAAAGTGCTTATTCGTGTGGTGTCCCAACCTGGTGGTGACAGCACGGGGGATAAAGTCAAATTCTTGAAGTCATCGTGACGTCATCAATACCTCATAACGGTGACCAACAATCCTGTACGGTAACATAAATACTTACAGTGATATCCCTCAGTGGATGCATACACATTTCTCCTCAGCACATGGGTATAACTACATATCACACCAATGCCACATTGAAGTCTCATAATCTATGTGGAGCTGTTTGAGCTTGCAACATTGTACCAAAGCTCAAAATCCCTACTCATCTTCACTATATTAAGTAGGTACTCATTCAACAGGCCATTTTCTTTGATAGCCTAATTCTGTATCACCAAACTTCACCTTTTACACTCAACCTCACTAGAGCTGCGACAGCATCTGCACACAAATAATATTCATCACATAATAATCCTGTAATAAATGAAATATATGCATGATAGCATTTATAATTCAGCTTACCCTCAAACTTCAGAAATCAACACTAGACATTAATAGCTTGGCAGGCTGCACACATCTGTAGAAGGCAAAGACGTAATGGCAGACTCTATCCTGCGTCCAGTCTGTTCCAATACTCTTTTCAGTGTCTCTTGTTCAAATTGTGCTCCCCTTTTTATTGGCCAACACGTTCCGCTGAGAGAGCATGACGTCGCAGGCGTGTTAGGTCTGCTTAATTTGTTCGCAAGATGAATGAAATTTTGACTTCTGTACAAACTGTTTCACCTCTTTCTTTGTCAATCTAGACTTCTGTCCATCCGATTCTGTCCATTGAGATCTCGTTAGAACCGGACAGCCCAGAGCTACCATTCCATCTAACTTTCTTATTCGTCCGACCCTTTAACATTCTTCTACATTGCTCGAAAGTGTGTAGTGACCCTATCAACTGACAGTTGTATGCATTCAACTTACCATATCTTCCGTTCCGAAACCATTGCAGCCATAATACATATATGTGAATATAGAGACAATCTCCCAGAATCGAAACATATAAGTCTTTCTACTATTCGTCCATCCTGGTCGCTATAACATCATTCAGAAGTTGGAACTAAATCACAGATCACTTTAACAACAAGGTGGCCATATTGTTAGGCACTGTCACCCTTCTCGCTCGCCGTGGGGTGATTGCGTGATATTCATAGAGACACCGTCGCATTGCAGTAATCGATTCTACAACCGTATTATAGATACATTTTGCCACAATTGTATACCTTTTATTATATAATGTATGTTTATTAATAAATCAATATTATATATTCAGGGCCAGCTCTTGTGTGGCGCGAGCGGTACGGTCGCACCGGACGCCGTCTTGGAGGAGCCGCCAAAATGTCTTGAAAAAAAACAAGTTTGTATTGACACGTATCAAGAATAATTGAAGGGGTCAGAGTGGCCAACAGGTATGCTACCGCCTCTAATTTTAAAGGTAACGGGTTTGGTTCCCAGAACAGGAAATATATTTGTTGGAATTTCTTTTCAGAACCGGTGGGTTCTAGTAATGTCATACCTCCCCTCTCCTGAGTGGTGAGATCGGATGCCTAGCCTTCTCTGATAAGGACGAAAAAATAGGAGGTCCCGTCTGCAAGTTGCGCAAGTTAAAAATCCCTCGGCAGTTGGAAATCTTAAAGAGTAGATCATACGAACACTGCCCTGGCAAAATTTAACAAAATTAGTAAAACCTACCCTCCACAGAAATATTTATGTGTGTCTCCTGCATACACACATTGGGATCCTTGTCGGTGCTATGGAGTTCGTGCACTGTGCTGAGATCCTCCTTGTGTTATCTAAGAGAGGAGATCGGAGCACTGATAGAGTTGTCCGTGTGCAATGAAGAGGGTCCATAAAAAAGAAACCAAACTAACCTAAGAATAATTGAAACTGGATTGTTCCGGTGTTTAAAATACGAACTATTTTTATGTTCCAACTGATTTCATGTCCTGTGTTTTTCAATATCTCCATATCTAGTCTATATTATTATTATTTTTTGTGTGAAAAAGAACATTGACTGCAAATCTGTAATTCAATGTGAATTTTATTTCAATTTAAATTACTCACCATACGATTTAAAAAATATAATCGTGTTGTTGTTTTTTTTAAAAATGCTACAGCAAACATTACTTGCAGAAATCACAGTGTGATCCAACCCTATGGTATGAATAAGGGTCTCGTAAGAGTACAATACAGTATGGCGGGAGGGGGGAGAGAATAGGGGTGTCAGCACGAAACCTCATACCACCTTGAAAAATCTTTAGGGCCGGCTCTATATAGATTGCACATGTGATACTGTACATAAAATAGTATTATTAAAACTGCCCCCAAATTATCTTCGCCCGAGAGGGGTACGCCAGTAAGACTAAACTCTCACAAGGGGTACATGATTAATTATTACAAGTTTGGGAATCACTGCATCATGGTGCCCAGATTTCGAAAGTTTAAAATATAAAAAAGGAACATGTTACGATAATAGTGAAAATACTTCAAAATGTTTAGTATTTACAGTATATAGAAATGATATTGAAACTCACAAAATAAAGCAGTGATTTGATGGCCCCGTCATTCGTTTCTATGAAGCTGTTCACGGTCAAGTGACAAGAAGGGACAGGATACGCAACCAGATGATGTTGTTGTTGTTGATGATGTTGTTGTTGTTGATGATGTTGTTGTTCCGATCCCCATGGATTCGAGTTATTCACTCTTTTACCCTGGCGGCAATTTGGGTTGTCGTTTTGGGCTTTCTTGCAATCCCAGAGAACTTCATCAACTCAGCGTGGGGCAGCTGGCGGAGGTCACACAAAACCCACTAATTGACGTGTGTACAACGCCACGAGAATGATGGTCTTCTACCCTGCAATGCGTAAAAGTAAAATAATGACCGCAGGAAAAGGAATGCCACAGTGCCGGGAAGCAAAGATGGTTACTGAAAAATTAACAACTGAATTATGACTGTCGTCACACTTGGTTTCGTCTGGTTTTTAGTACCATCTTCATTGTACTCGGACAACTCCGTCAGTGCTCTGATCTCCTCCCTTAGCTCAAAAAGGAGGATCTCAGCACAGTTTGCGAACTCCATAACACCGGCGAGGATCCCACTGTGTGAATACAGGACTCACAAATTCTATTAATATTTTTGTGGTGGGTAGGTTTCCTAACTTTTAAATGTTGTCAGGGCAGCAGGTGTATTAATAAGCGAAAAACCTTTATTTCTACTTTGCCACTTTATACAGCTACAGTAAAGTACTCGTACAATTTCCGTAAAGATGGAGAAAATGCGGACACTGTATCGTTTCATAATCGTCGGAACAACAGAGCGCAGCCAATATAAACGGGACGAGTCTGTTACAAATGAACTTCTGGTTTCCCTACTACACTTGATATTTTCATAACTAGCAACCAATATTTTTAACCCTATGAAAAACAGTGATATTAATAACCATCTAATATTCTAAGTGGCTTTCCATTAGTGTAGCCTCGTGCCGAGCTTATAAATAGCAACGGGTATTAGTTGACTATCTTACTTCCAATGACAAAGAATTGTTGCATAAAATACTCTTCATTTTATAGAAAGCTGCTTTTGCCTGTGTCACCGTGGTAGTGGTGATCCGAGAACTGGTCCAAAGGCACCAATTAGTAACGTGTAACCGTGCCGGTGGACTGGTTACGGTATCAATTAGTAAAACGTGTAACCGCGCTACCTCGTCTTAATCTTTACTAGGTGGCAGATGGCAGGCCTAGTTGTGTGACTCACACCAGTCTCCTTGTATATCTTCCAAGTTTTAAGTTAGTAGTGTTTGGTACTGGCCCTCATCAATATGATATAGTATTTGATCATGTGGCAAGATTATAAACTGTTTGCAGGACGTAGGTTTCGTTTCTATTTGTTTGATGATTTTGGGAATTTCGGAATCTTTTCTCTGCTCAGCATGTACATCAAATATGTCTCCATCCGTTGTTTGCTGTGTGCCGGTATCTTTTGTGGCGGTGGTGTTTTCATCATCTATTCTATTGGAACTTATAATGTTGATCTCCTTTGCATTGTCATTGATATCAGTGAACGCATGTGGATCATCTTCATGTATAATACTAGGCTGAGGCGTTCGAGAAAGGAGGTCTGCACATGTATTTTGAGTACCCGGAATGTATTCAATTTTTGTGTCATAGGATTGTAAATTCATGGACCATATTTGTAACTTCTTTGGTTGCTCCTGCGTCTTAGTGAGCCAATTCACTAATGGTTGGTGGTCTGTACTAATAGTAAGTTTGGTACCTCTGATATAAAAATCAAGTTTTTGTATCGCGTAATGTATGGCAAACGCTTCTTTCTCTGTTGTCGACCATCGTTTCTGTGTTTTAGAGAGGGCATGTGACACAAATGCTATAGGCATCTCATTAGGAATTTCTGGTATAATAGGTGTCTCATTTTCTTCTCTGGGTTGGACCAAACAAGCGCCTATTGCTGTATCTGAAGCATCCGTATACAAGATCATTGGGCGAAATATATCTGGATGTGCGAGCAGTGGTATCTTTGTAAGCGCTTCCTTAAGGTAATCGAAGGATTCTTGGCATTCTTTTGTCCACTTGAATCTTGAATATTTCTTGGTAAGGGCAATGAGTGGTTCAGCGGCCTTTGAAAAGTTAATAACGTGGCGTCTGTAATATCCACAGCAACCAATATACGCTCGTACCTGCTTCACTGTTGTGGGGGTGGGCATGTTTCTTATTGCTTCTACTTTATCTGTGTCCGGGCGAATACCATCTTTGTTGACTATAAACCCTAAATATTTGGTTTCTGTTTTCAGGAACTAGCGTTTACTTAGTTTGAGTTTAACTTGGTGATGTCTGAGGCGATCAAAAACCTGTTCAACCTTCTTTAGATGGTCATCCACAGTACCTGATGTGTGAATAAGTACATCGTCTATATAAGCTAATGCATTCCTTGTAGAACTTCGTCCATCAATGCCATATATGTCGCGGGACTTCCTTTCAAACCAAAAGGCATAACGTTCCATTTGTAACTACCCATGTGTGTAAAAAATGTTGACTTTTCTTTCGCTGCTGGTGTCATAGGAATACACCAAAATCCTGAGCGTGCGTCCAATGTAGTGAAGTGTGTAGAATGTCCATGTGTCGCCAAAATATCATCTATGCGTGGCAATGGATATGAAATCGTTTTTGTAATTCTGTTCAATGCTCGATAAACGCAACAGAATCTACTCGTTCCGTCTTTCTTTGAGACAATCACTATTGGTGACGACCATGCTGATCTCGATCTCTCTATAACTCCTGCATTCAACATGTCATTTATGGCTTTTTCCACTATTTCACGGTTTTTTATGGAGTGTGGTATGGTTTCAAACTAATGGGTTCTTCTGTTGTAGTTTGAATGTCCATATGTACTGTGTTAGTTCTGCCTAACTCCATATCTGTTAGTGCGAACACATCCTGGTGTTTAGTAACGAACGTGGTGAGTTTGGATTTATGTTGATCATCCACTTTCAATGTGGCCAATAACTGTGACAACTGCTCAGGTGTGTCATTTCGTCTGTAAGACTCATTATTTGTCCAAGGTGTTTTAACATACGTATTACGTTCTTCAGTTCTGTAGAAGTTCCTTCTTCTGTCTTGTTCTCTCTTAGAATAATCAAAAGGTTTAAACCATCTGGGCTCTTCTTTCTGACAAAATGATTTATTTGTATAACTCGCAGTGGGTTTCCGCCATGGAGTATGCTATTCATATGTTCTATATACATTCCGTCTGCTCTGTCGTTTACTACGACCGTATTCAAAGGGATTTGAATATCTGAACTCGTATGCTTGATACAGTGGTTTGTTTGAGTATCTCGTATTGGGTTTCCGCCATGGAGTATGCTCTTCCTCTGTATTATAAATATGACGTCTACTTTGTCGTTGACTACGACAGTATTCAAAGGGCTTTGCTGAAGTTGGTGGTATTTGGTGGGTGATAAGATTGACATAATGAACTTGTCCTGTGCTATCACCTGGTCTTCTGTATATTCCATCCTGTGCTCTTCTTTGGATCACTTGATTCCCTCTCCGTGCATAACTATAATATTCATCTTTCCTCGCACCTGCATTTATGTGTTCAGGTTCATTTCTGCAAGCTTTTTTATACAGTATATCATCTTGCTTATTATGTTTCCTCTCTCCGTGTGTGGGCGTGACATGATTATTAGGTATATGTTTTGCGTCATTCATCGTATACCTATGCAATGTTTGTTGACATCTTCTTCCCTTATTATTCCGCTGGTCATCAATTCTGTATCTGTCCACAATTCTATTTGATTGGCCCATCTTCCTTGTTGCTCGTGTATAATGCCTAACTCCATATCTGTTAGTGAAGTGGTTAACATCTGTACTCTGCCAATGACTTTTTCTGCCAGAGTCGGTAGGGTAACCTGGGGTATGACTTTGGGATATGCGTGGAACGGGGGAATAATGGTTTCGATTCTGACTAACTTCAGGTATCTTACTGTTCTTGGTAGCAGTTAAGGACGCTCTTTGTACTTTAGCAACTATTGTACCTCTGTGTATCGTTGTAGCCTGTCCCGACGTGTTTATAATCATGACCGAGAAATCACGTGAGGATGAAACTTGTGCGATACTTTTGTGACAAACATGAGGGGTTCATCATTTATATCCTCATTCTCCACAGGTTCAATTTGTACTGTCTGTCCTTGTTCAATATAATTAGAACACTTGATTCGTCCTCTGGCTATCACAAGTGTGTTAGGCTGTACTGTGACTGGAGTCGTCAACCGCACCAAAGATGCTATGTGTATATCGTCTTGTACTTGTATGTACTCCCCATTAATATTGATCTTGTTCGGGTCGAAATATATCCTAGCGTTGTGAGAGGTAAGAAAATCTCTACCTAAAATGAAATTTCTCGACATCCCACGTGTAATTATAAAGGGATGTGTAATCTGTTGTTGTCCTATGTGGAACTTGATATATGCTGTACCACAAGATTTCGGAGATTCTCCTGTCACTGATGCCATAAACGTGTTTGAGGGTCGAAAAGTTACAAGGTGTTTGATTTGTTTGTATAACTGTTCTCTAATCAAACTTACTGAAGCGCCAGTGTTCACAAGTGCGCGATAATTTTTGTTATGAATCTTGATCAGGCATGAACTAGGATCTGGGGTAATATTTATGGAATGTATTTGTTTTCGCGGTGTCCTTTAAGGAAAAAGTGTTAGATGTGACACCATATTGTTGTTGTTTATGTTTCCGGACCTCCGATGAAGGTAGTTGTCTTCTTCATTTCCTTTACAGTCATCACTAACGGTCCTGCTTAGTGATTGACTGTTCCGTTTCCCTGGTTGTACATTCGTGCTCGTCTGGTGCTAAAGTTGGATGGTGTGTGCGCTCCTCGAAAATTTTGACTATGCCCACGAGTGTTACTATAACCACTCTGTTGTGAATTGTTGTAATCCTGCTGGCGTAGGCGAGGATGTTGTTGTCGGCACTCAGGGGCTATGTGTCCTCTAAAACCACAATTGAAGCAAGTAAGGATATTAACCTGTTGTATACTCTGCTGCCTGGGAAAATGTAGAGGATAATTTCTGTTTATCTGTTCCTGGTTTTCCATCCGGCTTGGGCGACGCCAACGCGAGCGGGAATGTCCAATCTCCATCGGTTCATGTTCTACTTGTGACTCAACTGTTGGCTCCTGCTCAATACATTGATTAAATCTCGTTTGAAAATTTTCCTCTGTAATCGCTATCTGGATGGCTTCATTTATTGTATTGGGATCCTTGCGAATCATATGGAGTTTTGTACTACTGCCCAACAGTCCGTCAATAAAGATTCCTACCAGATGCTTCTCTAGGTCTGGTGATGCTGTCAACCCATTCAGGAATGCCTCCTCTGCCAAATTTAATAACTTCTCTGCATAAGATTGTATAGGCTCGTTACGTTGTTGTTTGATGCGGCGAAGCAATGACCACGCATGTTCCGTATTAGTAATGCCACTATAGCGTTTCGTTAACTCTTTGTTTAATGACTCATATGTATTAGTTGGATATGTATTATCACGTCTCCTTAGGAAGTCAGTAACGAGAGAGTCAGATGAAAAATATAGTATCTTCTTTCGTTCCGTATCTGTGCTTGCGTTTATCATAATAGCAAATCTGTCTGCGTCTTTCATTCATCTTCTGAATTCTTTCGAGTCTCCTTTAAATGGGGTTATCACTGATCTGATCTGATTATATTTTGCGTATAAGTCAACATTATATAACGTCTCAGTAATACTCTTGAGTGCAGCCATTGTTGGTTCTTGCTCCTGTGGTGGTGAAGCAAATATCTGCTGTTGTTGTTGTTGCTGTTGTTGTTGGTACACTATATCTCCTTGTGATGTAGCCATGTCACTCGAGAAGGGTTGGTCACGGCGCCAATTAGTAACGTGTCACCGTGGTAGTGGTGATCCGAGAACTGGTCCAAAGGCACCAATTAGTAACGTGTAACCGTGCCGGTGGACTGGTTACGGTATCAATTAGTAAAACGTGTAACCGCGCTACCTCGTCTTAATCTTTACTAGGTGGCAGATGGCAGGCCTAGTTGTGTGACTCACACCAGTCTCCTTGTATATCTTCCACGTTTTAAATTAGTAGTGTTTGGTACTGGCCCTCTCCGCCAGAGTTGACAATTCTTGGATGAACTACTTTCCTTCTTATTTTCAACCCTTGGCTCGTTCGTACCCTTCTTGGTTGTTATTCCGTGAATGATCGTACAGTGATTTTATTATAGATTGATGATCAGGCATTCAACAACAATCCTTCATGGATCAACTCAAGCATTTGTTTGTTCTCTTACAAAATCCTTATTTATTTACATGTAATATAAATATATTTCAAAGATGCAGGTTATTCTTCATATAGAGCACACCTGCAGTCATATCATAATTACCTCAAGTATACATTCTGTATCTCAAAAATATGCAGGCATTTAATCCCCTTTGTGCTTATCTCATCTCAAAGTACTTATTTAGCTTCCTCAAGCTCTATTTCATTTTACCCAATCTGCCTCAAAACTCCTGATCAACTTTATGCAAAGTACTTTGTAATTCTATTCCTATGGTACATCCTGGGCATTCCATTGCTTCTCTTCTTTAAACTTCTCGCCCAGTACCATTTAATTTACTCATTTTTCTAACATATCGTCTTGTGATTTCTCTGCTGCGAATCAGGAAAATGTTCATCAAAATGCATAATAATTCATAAAAGGTCAATACTTACAGGTGATTCCCTGAATCGCAAACTTTGGGACTGTTTGGCAAGGAAGAATATTACAGCACCTCTGATTCATGCTATACAGAGCTGCTACAAGTCTTGCAGAAATTATGTGAGGACAGCAAACCATAAGTCAGAAGAGTTCAGGACCACCACTGGTGTAAGACAAGGTGATATCCTATCACCTTACCTCTTCATACTCCTTATGGACGATGTCATCAAGGCATGTAAGGAGAGAACAAGAAAGTATTCAGTGGGGTACTGGAAGATGAGACAGGTCTATATTTCGGAGCTGGCATTTGCTGATGATGTTGCCCTGATTGCTAAATCAGAGGCACATCTCCAATCCAACCTGCAAGTCTGGAAGGAAGAGCTGGAGAAGAGAGGAATGGTCATAAGCAGCTCTAAAACAAAATCCATGGTGATATCACGAGAAGAAAGAAGACATCAGATTAAGCTGGGAGAACAGGTCCTGGAGCAGGTCGACCACTTTAAATACCTCGGAGCTATTATAGACCGAAAGGGAGGCATCAAAGAAGAGTTGGCCACTCGAAAAGCAGCAGCTGGGAGACTTTTTCAGGCCATAAATCGAGGATTCCTCAGCAAGAGAGAGGTTGGTAAGAAAACGAAGATGGCTGTATACCGTTCCACCTATGTCCCAGACTTAACATATGGATGCGAGTCATGGGCAATGACTACAACCCATAAAAGCCAGATTTAACCTCAGAAATGAGGTATCTGAGGAAGGTGGTTGAAGTAACAAGAAGAGACATGGTACGCAACCAGACGATACGTCAAGGCCTAAATCCTACCCCCTGCAGACCCAAGTAGAACAGTCCCAATGAAGATGGTTTGGCCATGTCTGCAGAATGGGAGAAGATCGGATACCACGACAAGCATGGGAAACAAAGAGCCAAGGATCCAGACCCCGAGGACGACCCAGAGTCCGCTGGGAGGACAACATTAGACAAACTTTGAAGGAACGAACGAACGAACGAACGAACTTTATTTTCAAAGGGTTGAGAATTGGGCACGCAGGCCCGTCTGACATTCTGCCCTTCCTTTCTCTCACCTTTCATACTGAATTCATTTATTCTCATATGCATTTTACATATCAAATTCAAGGAATTCAACGTTGTAAAGTAAAATAATAATATAGCACACTCATATTAACATTAATTACTTATAAGCATGACATAACATATGTTGAAAAGTACAAACATTATCAGAGATAGATAGATAGATAGATAGATAGATAGATAGATAGATAGATAGATAGATAGATAGATAGATAGATAGATAGATAGATAGATAGATAGATAGATAGATAATTAGATAATTAGATAGATAGATAGATAGATAGATAGATAGATAGATAGATAGATAGATAGATAGATAGATAGATAGATAGATAGATAGATAGATAGATAGATAGATAGATAGATAGATAGATAGATAGATAGATAGATAGATAGATAGATAGATAGATAGATAGATAGATATCTTCCAAATCTCTACACCTCACGGTAGAAGGGGAACGACTAAGTAAGTAAGATTCCCTGAATCTCTCCTGTGAATACACTCACTAGTGACATTATAAAACAAATTCTCTTAAGTAGTATTTTTCTCTGACTATGAAACTTCTTAGTTTACTCATACTGTTCTGACTAATCTTAATCACATCCTCCGAATTTCCTAGGACTAGCATCTCCTAACTTATCTATATACCTTATGAGTTTACTTTGTCACTTCTAATCTATCTGTGATAACTTCTACAGATCTTATCAAACTTGTGGCAACCGCACAACATTCTTGTTTCTTCATCTTCAGAAAGACACGACCGCGCACTTGTGAGCCGTAAACTGTTCTCCTTTTGACTTCTAGTCAATGCTCAGCTGATCTGTCCTTGTTTACCAGCTAAAACGATTGGTCGGCCCTATTTCCACTCACTGGAAAAAATATGCTCACGCTTTTACAACGTAAGCGACTTCAGTGAACTATCGTCTGTTATTTTTAGACTTCTCTCACTCTATTCCCGTGTGTATTTTTTTCCCTCAACTCACTAACACCTGCAAGGGACTTAATTCTACGTTATCTCCTTTTGACGTTTTAACTGAACTCTATATTCTCTTCTTTGAAGCTTACTACAACTTCGTTACATGCTAATTTTCTCAACCATAACTGAGAACCGACTAAATCTGCTTAACCCTAATTCAAGACTTTTATCCACCAACCGTAATATGCGGAGTTTCCTCCCTTTTCTCACTGCATCCCTTCACTCATTTTATCTCCCTTCAAATAAGATAAATAGTCTGTGTCCAAATCCATTCATATTTCCTAAACCATTTTTCTAAACCCTTTTACTTGACTAAAACCAAATCACCGTTCATATAAACCTTGCTTGAAGCACTTGTAATGCTCCTAGCAAACCCAACGGCCTAATATCCGGCTTTTGGCTAGGATCATGTGTCTACACACAGGGACCGGTACAGTGACATTCATGTGTCATTAGGTCCCTTGTGTGAGAAAACAGAGGATCACTACAGTGATACAGTTTGTCATTGGGTCTTCTTGTGTTGGGACATGTGGTCGTGACCAGGGCCGGGTTTGGGCGGGTGCCAATGCGACCTCATGCGAGGAAAAAATATGCGACCTCATGCGAGGAAAAAAAATGGCTAGGATCATGTGTCTAGACACAGGGACCAGTACAGTGACATTCATGAGTCATTAGGTCCTTTGTGTGAGAACACAGAAGATCACTACAGTGACACATTTTGTCATTGGGTCTTCTTGTTTTGGGACATGTGGTCTTGACCAGAGCCGGGTTTGGGGCGGGTGCCAATGCGACCTCATGCGAGGAAAAAATATGCGACCTCATGCGAGGAAAAAATATGCGACCTCATGCGAGGAAAAAAAAAAGTGAGAACACAGAAGATCACTACAGTGACACATTTTGTCATTGGGTCTTCTTGTGTTGGGACATGTGGTCTTGACCAGAGCCAGGTTTGGGGCGGGTGCCAATGCGACCTCATGCGAGGAAAAAATATGCGACCTCATGCGAGGAAAAAAAAGGGGAAAAAAAGTGACACCTGAGCTATTCTGCTCTTCACTTCTGAGACGCATCTTCCATCCGTTGTTATTAATGTGACTAGGTATTTTAATTTATTGACCTGTTTTAAAACTATTCCATTTCATTGTTATATAGAACAAATCCTGACACGTGGGAGTGAGTCATGGACAATTAGTAAACAAGCAGGGAAGGCACTAGAGGCCACAGAGATGTGGTTTTACAGAATAATGTTAAAAATACCATGTACAGCCAAAAAGAGTACTGAGGATGTCCTGAAAGAGGCCAATGCGCAAAGGAAACTTATTTCACAATTTAGAAAGAAGCAATCCACATTTTTTGGGCATGTTATGAGAAGAGGAAAGCTGGAATATATCGTAACAACAGGCAAGCTTGAAGGAAAAAGAGATAGGGGAAGACAAAGACAGAAAATACTGGACAGTTTGATATCGTGGCATGGAAAGAAGTCAACAGCAGAATTGATCAATTGTACTGGAGACAGGAAGTTGTATAGAGACATGATCTCCTACGCCACAAGGCATGGTACTTGAAGAAGAAGAAGATTAGTTGACAAATTTTTTTTTACAATAATGTGCAAGCTTTCGTCAAGAACTATGCATAGCAAATGATCTCTCCAAGAACGGAATATAATGAATGTAGCTGTGACTAGAACTTAGGCTCTGGGATCTACATGCCATGATTTTCACTCTCACATAATATCACTTATTTTTATTTGTGTCTATATTATATGCAGTTGGTGTGAGACCGATATTACTATTCGAGTGTTAGCTTTTAAAATTGCTTCCTGGACAAGCTCCTCACGGTCTCATCTAGCAAGAGGTACTCGAGCAACAACAAATTGGACGAGCCATACAGTGCCCCAACTCTGGTTCATTCTTTGCATCTCAGCCTCCACAGTCCTCCGCTCTGGCGCATCACCCAATCTATGACTGTTAAAAATAGAGTGGTTGATAAGGGGCATCCCTGTCGTACTCCTGTCTTCACCTCAAAGGTAAGGTTGCTCTGCCCAACGCTACACGTAAAGTTGGCATAGGAGCTTTTTATGATTGGAATTCCATATGCCCTCAGTATTTTCCATAAACTGTCCCTATGTATACTGTCAAAAGCCTTTTCAAAATTAATGTACAGCTGTCTTTGCCATTCTGAGCACTGCTCTATAATGTTCCTGAGGGTAAATATATGATCTACACATCTTCTGTTCTTTCTAAATCCTGCTTGTTATTTCCTCAGTTTGTGGTCTACTGCTTTTGAAATTCTCTGTATAATTATCCTGCCTAGCATTTTGCTGGGAACTGAGAGAAGAGTTATTCCTCTCCAATTATTGCAGTCTGCAAGATCTCCCTTCTTGGGCAATTTGACAATTATTCCTTTGTTCCACTCTGTTGGTGTTGTCCCTGTTTTCCAGACTTGTGCAAATAGTGGTTCTAATAGTTCTACTGCTAGCTGAGGGTCTGTCTTAAATAGCTCTGCATTTAGGTTATCATGGCCAGGAGCTTTTCTATTCTTTAACCCTTTGATTGCTGTGATGATTTCTTCTTTTCGTGGAATGTCTGTATTAACATGTAGATCATTTTCAGCCTCAGGAACATTCAATTGTGTCTCTGGTGGTTCCTTGTTCAGAGTGTCTCTGAAATGCTCTGCCCATCTTGTTTCCATTCCTTCTGCTGTCGTGACGAGATTTCCTTGCTTATCTCTTACTAATGTAATATTGTTTGCACCTCGTTTTCCGCTGATGATTTTAGTTATTTTGTATACTGTGCTTTGTTCATTTCTCAGTGCTGCCTCTTCTGCCTGTCTTTCAAGATCGTCTAGGAAATTCCTTTTGTTGGCTCGAATTTGGCGTTAAACTTCCTTATCCAGCTGACTGTACTGTTCGCTATAAAGTTTGCTTGAACCTGGGGGACTTCGCTTCTGTTTTCTTTCTTTTCATTTCCTTTCTCATCGTTATGGTGTTTAATGTTTCTGGTGTTATTCAGTCTTGCTTCTTCCTTTCCTGGAATCCGAAGCATGATTTGCTGCTTTCCTTATATATTGTTGAAATGGTGTTGAATTTCTGGTCTATATCATCAGTTAATGTCTTTTCCTGACTTTTGGCAAATTTATATCGCTTCGTTATATCAGCCGCAAAAGCTTTTCTGGTAAGAGGGTCCTTCAATTTGCTGATGTCAAACCTTTTCTGTGTAGTTGTCGTAAAAATTTTTAATCTGTATGACACCACGCTCAAATTCCCCGCGTCAAATACTAGCTATCGTATTTGAATCTAACGTTAACTATAGGATTTGAAATTTGTCTAAGAACCCAGTCAAATTTACCGCCAAAAATGTATCTAGTGTATTTGAATTTGTTTAGGAACCAAGTCAAAAGTTACCGCCCAACAAAAATTATCTAAAAGTATAGTACAAATTTAACAACCAATCAAATTGTTTCCTTTTCTTGTAGTGATAAGAAAATTTTGGTTGACGTGACAATAGAGGCTATTTTGTGTTTTTTACCAAACGAAGATATTTTATTTCTTAACAATTAAAGATAGTTAAACAGAAGGAAATATCTCAAATTATAGCGCTGATGTGGCGTAACTAATAAGCATAAATATTCACGCATGATAAAATTTTATTGTAGTAGAAAAATTTATTTTAGTGATATTTTCATATCAGGGTAATGCCAAATTTAATTACTTTAAAATTATCCAGATTGATATGCAAAGGAATAACTAAGGGAAAACTATATAGAACGATAGAGAGAAATTGGCCGTTTAATTATCACTTTAGATAATTAAAATCGGTCCACTAATAACTATAATATAAAATATTTAAAATTAGTCAGATTATACAAGCGAGCTCAGAATCGCCTAAGTCAAAATTCCTAGAAAGACTTTTTGACTTTGCCTCCGATTGGGCGGATGTAGTTCTATAAATAGTAACAAGGTAGTACGATCTGGGCCATTCGATTAAAAAATCTGCACCGAGCTGACAGAAACTAAAAGACAGAACAACCAAGTCTTTGCCTTCTGATCTGAGAGCAGTTCTAGATCCCGTAGAAGGCCAGTTCAGCTTGTGTGTGTGTGTGTGAATATATTTGCCTGAGGGTAAGAAAGATATATTTATTTGCATATTTTGTTAATTATTAACCTGTGTATGGCCAGAGTATGTGTTAATGCTAAGTGGAAAGTGAAACTAATGTGTTGTGCCATACTGACCCATTTATGAATGTGTGTAGTTTTGCAGACATGTTCGAAATGACAAAAATGTGTATAGTGTTTGCAAATATGGCAACAAATTGCGACAGTAAGTGTTAGTAGTGATTTAAATTGGTATTTTCTTATAAGATGACACACTGTTCAAAGATCATGTGATAAACGTACAGGAAAGGTTAGAATAAAGTAATGAATAGGTCACATGCTGTTTGGTAATTAACATGATTATCGTACGGAAGCCAAGCATGGACTAAGGAGGCTAACATTGAATCAATACAGAGAAAGAATGATCACATGGAACGGACTGTAGGCAAAGAAATTCTAGGTCTTGTGCAACTTGTTAGCACAATAACTGAAAACGGGTAAGACTTAGTGTTGTTTGTGGGTGATTGAATTGAGGTAGACTTCTACATGGAATGTGGTTGTCCTTTTATTCCAGGTTATAACACGAAATTACCTCGTGGCTGCATTCACTTGAGAGGAAGTTTGTGGGAGATGAGAGTTCCTTATATATCTGGAGCAAGATCCCATCTTCTCAGTCAGGAGCTATAAAGTTTGTGATCCTGACTTGTGTATATGAACAGCAGCAGCAACATTCTAAGTCCTTTATAAAGGCCAGTGTCAGTTTATCCAATCATTCACCCAAGAGTAATCAAACTAGGATTACAACCCTTTTTAGGATGAATAGATAAGACCATCAAAATAATAAAGAGAACTTACAGCATAGTAATAGCAGACGTTATCACTCATATGAACAGAAACTGTATGTGTAGTTATTCCAGTGAACACTCTACAAAAATGGAACAGTTTTTCCAATATATTTATTTTGATTGTAAATATCATTTTATTGCTTTTGAGTATTCCTGACCTGTAAAGATTGAGGTTCAGGACAATTAAATTGTACATAACAATTTCATACAGTCTTGATTAATAATTTTATTAAAGTTAAAGTCTGTTGTGAAATTAATAACTGTTATATTAGATAAATTACCCTAGACGTAGCCAAATAAAATAACACAGTTAATCATTTACCAAATTGGGATCTTAAGAGGTAGCAGTTAGGGACTCAGAGTACTACATCATCATCATCTTCTCTGAGAACTTACATAGCTTGACCCCACTTTGATTTCAATACTCCCTTGCTCTTTTCAGAGAAGGGGGTATTACTTATAAGACCAGTCTCTTATCTGGCACTATCCTGGTATCCTCTGATACATCTATTTGTCCAGGATAGCCTATAGTTTAGTAACATCAAAACCTCTTATGACAGTAGTTACATTTGGTCCAGCCGTTCTTAGTTTCACTTTCAGTTTTGCTACTACTAAATGGTGATCACTTCCCACATCTGCACCTCTTCTTACCTTCACATCTTGTAATGCATGTGTCCATCATTAATCAAGATGTGGTCTATTTGGTTTCTGTCCCGACCATTTGGTGATTCCCATGTTAATTTGTGAATCTCTTTGTGTGGGAAAAGTGTTCCTCCAATGAACAGGTTGTTAATGCTACAGAAACTTATTAATTTATCCCCATTTTCGTTTGCTATTCTGCTGCCGCATTTCCCCCATTACTCTTTCATTATATGTATTGTGTGTTCCAACTTTCGCATTGAGGTCTCCCATTACTACGATAAGATCATATCTAGGTGTGTCTTCCATTTCTTTCTGCAGTTGTTGATAGAATTCATCCTTGACTTCATCATCGCTGTCATTCGTTGGTGCGTAGCATTGTATTATTGTAGTGTTGGTGAATCTTCCTCTCAATTTTATTCTTATCAGTCTGTTGTTGATGGGTTTCCATTCCAGTAATGTCCTTTCTATTCCTTTCTGTAGAATAATGGCTTCGCCTTCATTGTGCTGTTCATCCTCTCTTCCAGAGTAAAGTACTGTTTTAACTTTTCCTGCCCCTGTCCATCTGCTCTCGCTTATCCCTAGAATGCGTAATCTATAGTTTCTCATTTCTGCTGTGACCTGTTTTAGTTTGCCCGTCTCGTTCATTGTCCTGACATTTAAAAATCTTATTCTTGTTTTGCGGTCAGGACGTCCATTTTCGTGTCAGTGGCTTCCTTTCGGCTTTGACCACTGACAGTCATACGAGCCTCAGACTCCGGATGTCCGTCCCGCAGCAAAGTTTGTTCATTTGTTGTCGTTTCCGCAACTTCATTTTTTTACATAGACAGGGGTGTCAGTCCTATGCTAAAACCCCCAACCTGGAAGACCAGGGTGTCTGCTTTAGTCTGACCCCTGCCCGCGCAAACCTGTCCAGCTTGGTAGAACCTTCCAGGAGCAAAGCTCCAGCTGGCATAGCTCTGGAGTTAATTGTCACGAAGTGGCTTTAAGTTAGAGTCTGTCTGAGTACAGAGACAAGACACTAGTTATGAGAAAGTCTGAGAAGATAGATTTAGATGAGAATGACAGTGAATGTGGAAAAATGAGACTTATAGCTTCGAGGGGGAGAACCGAGATTGACTCTCCTTCGCCACTTGTGACTTATGTTAGAGCTACTGTCTCACCACCTCTGACTACCAGAAAGGAGATAAGGTTTCACTGAAGTCCACAGACACAACTATACAGACAAGCATATAAGTACAGTATAGTTAAAGATAAACTGATCCAGTGTACATTTTATAGTTTATTAAACAACAAATCAAATCCACAGTAAACAAATTAAATAAAGTGCGAGTTAGCACAACCTGGGAAAAAGAACAATTTAAATGGAAGACAAATATAAAAAAAGAGAAGATTCCACACTCTCTTTCACACGTTTTACACCTGCATGTCACAACTAAAGATAACTACCTATACTTGTTGGGGGTCTCTAAGTAAGAGCCACCACTCCTGTCTACCCTATATTTTACAAACTAACACACGATCTCACTGACGAGGTACAAACTAAATATCTACACTGTCTAGCGCTCTAGGCGGTCCTACAAAAATGGAATAATACTCTACAAGCACTGCTACACTAATTGACTTTCCAGCGCTCACTCAGAGGCTGTCCTCTAAGTATTTCTATTCTTAATCTACTGTTCCTCTCTAAACTCCTTCCTTTCACCTCTGTCATGATTCAGTGCCTCTCTGACGCCACCGTCTTCGTCTAAGGATCTGATGAGTTGCTTCTCCGTCACTCCCCTTTTCTTGGTTGCAGTTTGGAAAGGTATGTTTTACCTCTCTCCTTTCCTGAATACTGATAACGAGGGGCTTGTTACTAAGATAGCAAGGTATTTGCTAAATGATGTAGATTGGTTCACCACTGATGACATTTCTTTAACTTGCTGAGTTAACCCGGTTCGGGTTTAGGACCACTGCATTATTATGGCAGTTTTTTATGAGCACAAGGCAACGCACCTATTTGGTGTGCTTTAACGAGCTAAGAGCTCCTGATTTAAGACCCGTTCTCGCTGAGGTAATTGCCTCACTGCAAGAGAACTTCTTTCTTTCAGTGCTGCAGACGTACTGGGCGCCGGTACAAGCGCGAACCCAAGTTTCTGCAATTTACACAGCTGTCTCGTGCCTCCTTCTCTCTAGAAGGCAAAGTCCGTGGTAGGATTATGGTTATCAATAAACTCCGCCACCATCACCGCCAACAAGCCGTGACTGCTGTAGAAACAAAAAAAATAACCACATCTATACAACAAGTCAAAATTCCTAAGACAATAACACATTACCACCCCAAACTTCCTCTACACCCTGGTGTCCCCTAAATTAAACAATCTCTCCTACACACAAGAAATAAACAAATATTTCTGCCCATGGGTCAAACTAATTTACAGTTCACCCCTATCTATCTCCCGCACCAACTTAACTATCTGTCTGTTATGTGAACCCCAGACACGGTCTGACCTGAATCTTTTGTGCGCGTGTCTCGCTTCTTTGGCGTCATAACATTAGCTTCGTTGAAGCGAAAAATTCCCCGGTACAGGATGATCATAATGAATGAAGCGGAACGTGAACCAGAACCTACCATAGAGGAAGTCCGGAACGCAATCAAACACTTGAAAAGTGGACAATCTCCTGGTTGTGACGAAATAACAGCTGAAATGATACAGGCAGGAGGAGAAGGCAGCGCTCGTATATACTATGCTTTATACTGCAAGATCTGGCAAAGCGGAATTTGGCCCAAGGAATGGAAAAGATCAATTTACATACCCTTGTCAAAAAAGGGCAACCTGAAACTGTGCACAAACTACAGAACTATAGCTCTTATAAGCCATGCCAGCAAAATACTATTACAAATCATAATGAAAAGGATGCAACAAAAGCTAGAAACAGAAATAAACGAAGTACAGGCGGGTTTTCGACCAGGTAGAGGCACTAGAGATCATATATTCAATATGAGGATCATCATAGAAAAGTGTAGAGAATTCAACGTTGACCTACATACTTGTTTCGTTGATTACACCAAAGCTTTCGACTGTGTACAACATCAGCAGTTATGGACTATTATGGAAAATATGGGATTTCCAAACCACCTTATACAACTCATCGCACTGCTGTACCAAGAACAACAGGCAGCCATAAGAATAGAGGGGGAAACATCAGAATGGTTTGAAGTACAGAAAGGAGTAAGACAAGGCTGTACCCTTTCCCCTTACCTGTTTAACATTTATGCCGAGAATATCATGAGAAACGTAATAGATGACCAAGAACACACAGATTTTGACTCATTTAACATCGACGGGCACCAGATCCCGGAAATCAGATATGCTGACTGTAGTGAATTTCTGAATACAATATCTAAATTAATATATAACAATATAGGGCATAACGGCAAAATAAGAAAGTATAAAAGAATTTTCTGCTAGAACTGTTGGTATCGCCTACGCCTTCAGATTCTTTGCTAACGAATAGCCGAACAAAACGGTACCCAAATTTTTCAAATTCGTCCTTGACATAATCACTTTTCCTAGTTCTAAGAAAATTGTGCCTAAAAATGCATTGTGGAACGAGGAGGGGCAAGGAAAGATAAAATGCTAATACGTTTCGCATTGATTTTAAACTAAAAGCCAATACTAGCAAGTGGCCATAGGGGGTTTCCGCGAAATACGATGAAAAAGTTAGAACATGTAGACGACACATGTCACTAAAACGACTTTAGCTCTTATTAGGAATGACGAAATTCTATCGTAAGTACAGAAGACATCCCCTAGTATGGAAGTGAACGGTGGTAACAGCAAATACACGACTATCATAGAAAAATACATATTTTGAACGAAGCCACTTAGCCCCATTAAACTTATATATTCGGGTACCTTAGGACTTGCTGACAAAGAATATGTTATGTGTTTCGCAAATAGTCCATTAATTAACAAATTATAACCAAAATACTATAGTGGAGTTGACTGACAGCACAAGATCATATCTGCTTAATTTTTTTTATGGCATGTTTGGAAAACACTGCTTTGGGGGAAATGAGGCCAACAAGTTAGATACGATTTGATTGGCTGTAGTAAAATGTAAGGCGAAACATTATTGGGTGACCTGGAAATACAAATATTGTTGTTAATGGAAACGTATAGGATGGATAGTTTTTTTCAAAGGCTCATGTAAACATGGCCTGATTGGTTAGAACGTTAGATATGGTCAAGTAGAAGCGTCGGTTTACTGCCATTTTTGAAAATAAATTCTGTGAAAATCAAGTACGTTGAGAACAGGCTAAGAATTTTCTAATAAAGGAAAAGCCTGGACAAAGGCAGATCGAAAATGTGCCAGATTGTATTGCCTAGTCATCGTTTTACTTGTGTTATTTCCTTGCATCTGTGGTAAGATTGATTTTCTTAATATTTTATTTAAAATAAAATTTGAATGTGAGATACTAACATACGATTATAAGTAAGTGAGTCTATGGCAGACTCAATACAGAGTCTAGAGATAGATCCAGCATATGAAAGACTATCAGAGAGGTGTAGACCAACTAAATTATATAGGATTATCATCAGGAGCATAATACCTATCCTATGGTATGGACAACAGATTATTGCTGGAATTGCAGAGTCGTTGTAACTATTAGGGGAGAGGAGTACTGGTATACCTGGTCACATCAAAAGAAACTGGTGAAAGGGATTGTCGTAAAGAGCTGATCTTGCATGTTTGTTTGTAATGTGCCTGTCCTGGTTGTTGAGTATCAGTGTAGGCTGTTGATTACGAAGGAGGCATATCCTTCTAATTTCAGAGGGTTTTGGTTGCTGTCAATAACTGGTGCCAGACTACAGTGGGCCGATATATTCATGCCACAGTCTTGCCTTTTGGGAGACAACTGTAAACCACCATCATTCTTGAAGAAGTGGGAGCTGAAGGTTGTCGTTCGGTGAAGTGCAGGAAGATTCCTACATCAGATTATGAAGATAGGTGCATGTTTCGGCACCTGGTCGCTCAACTAACATTATAATAGAATAAGAGACGGGGAATAGTGATATAAACACTCCATCAGTGTCCCCGGAAACTTACAAACAACATGCAGAGATGATGATAATAAACAGTCAACCAGTGTATACTAGAAGTCATCTCAATTAGACAATACAACTACACCCTTATATAATAATAATATGTGTATTATGGACAGAAGATCCATTGTATAAATTGATTGATGTAATTAATTTCTATGATTTCACTTTGATTGTCAGTCCTGATTCCAAATAAATTAGATTCAGGACAATAAATTGAAAAACCTTAACTTTCAACCACTGACTTACTAAAGATAGTCTTTTAAAGTGTAGTTTGTATGTGATTGTCGTGGTACTGTTGTGTTGTATTCGATAATAAAATAATTTGTGTAATTGTTTATATGTTTAGTTGGTTAATGCAACCTTACACTACATTTCATAACCCTAGACACCAAACGTAGTCATCTTATAGTCTATCAAGAATAAGTCTGAATGAGATCATAGTGGTGGTAGTAGAAAGGGGCCCTGGAAATTTACTCTAATATTTATTATATTCAGGGACCTTCACAGCTGACCTCATTCAGTACACTAAGATTTCTTAACAACAAACTGTATGAACATCAACCCACCACATATATTGGGGTCTCGCTCCTGGGGATTGAATTTTCATAACACCAGCTATATTGGATAGTTTGCTTCTGGGATTTTAAATTCTTAAAATATTATCAATTATATTAGGAATCTCAGATAGTATAAAACTAAAAGCATTCCTTTTTGGAGAAATTAAATAGTGGTTGAGCTATCAGTGCCTGTGGTTGTTCTTAGTTATAATTAGAAATTGTTAGTTATAATTAGAAATTTGTCTAGTTAGAAATTTTAAAAGGTTTGCCAAGTACATAATGGCTGACCTGGCAAAGTTTCGATCTGCTGCTGTGCAGGCTGCAAAAGAATTGGGAATGGAGGGGCAAATTATGATTGCTTATGTCACAACTGAATGTGACAAATTTATTGAACGTGAAGAAAGAAAATTTGAAGCAGAAAGAAAGTTAGAGGCAGATAAAGAAATTAGGAGGCTGCAGATTGAGGCTGACAAGGATGCTAGGGCATTGGAAGCAGAAGAAAAGAGATTAGCTACAGAAAGAGAAGAAAGAAGACAGGCTGCAGAAAGGGAAGCAGAAAAGGAGGAGAAGAGATTACAAAGGGAACATGAGTTACGACTAAGGGAGTTTGAGTTTCAAAGCCATGCTCCTGAAAATGGTGCCAGTCCCTTTAACTCAGATGCTACTGTTAGTCAGGGAGCCTCAACCTCAGCTATGAGTTTTCATTTAGACCATTTTGTTGAGAAAGACTATGACATAGAAAGTTACCTAAATATATATGAACTGTTGGCTACCACGTATGGTTTAGAGAGAGAAAGGTGGAGCCTAAAGTTATCACAAGGGCTTCGTGGTACAGCTTATGAACTTTTTGCCAAGATGAGCAGGGATGATCAGGACAATTATGACATGCTAAAGCAGGCTCTATTGTTAAGATATGAAAAGAATGGGGAATTTTATAGAAAAAAATTTAGGAATGCCAAACTACTTGGAGAAATGGACTGCTCTGGGTAAAACCCAAGATCTTAAGGAAATGATCCTTATTGAGCAACTAAGAGAGTCCATGGCTCCAGACCTGAGAAAGTTTCTCATGGAACAAGGTGCAGAGAGGCTGGGTGAGTTACTCAATGTCGTTGAGAGGTATCAGGCAGCCCAAGCAGAGGTAGTTGGAAATAAAAAGAAACAGGTAGACAATTTTAAGGCACCTCAAAACTTTAATAAGTTTGACCATAGAGACCAGAACAAAGGTAAGCACCAGTTTGATAGGCCACGCAATAACTATAATAATAAACCCTCACAATTAAATGAAAGGAAATATGATGAAAGAAAACCTTTTCATAAAGGTAGATTATATTGTAGTTGGTGTCGGATGGACAACCATAACACAGAAGTGTGTAAAAAGAGACCTGTTTACATGGCCACGCTTCAGACCAGATCACAGTCTAAACAGGAGGAGGATAATCTGATAAATACCCCTCCAGATGAGATGAGGAAGGCACAGCGGGGGATAAGACCCTCAAGCCTTGTTTTAAGAAATTGCCCAAATGTCATACACCTCCAGGCAAGGGAGATTTCTATGTGAAAGACAAATTGATTTACAGGAAGGCCGGAACTGCATCCACTGGTCACGGACAGTTGGTTCTTCCAAAGGCATATAGGGCAGATGTGATAAGGAGCCTACATGTTGGAAAAGATGGGGACCATGAGAAAATAGGTACCATCATCCAAAAGGTGGCTCAAAATTATTATTGGCCAGATGAAAGGTTTGACATTGAGAATTTTGTAGAAAGATGTGGCATACTACATGAGGGAACACCCACAAGTGGGAAAATTTATCAGGACCTAGACTCGCCACGGGGCAAACTTAGGCCTGACAATGGAAAGAAAAATAAAATTAATAAAGTGGACAAAGTGGAATGGGAGCCCCCTTTTCACAGACAGTCTTCACTTGAATGTTTTATTATGGCCACGATGCAGCGAGTACAATTAGATGTCTTAGCCCAGAATAAGCCGAAAATCCCTCAGTCGGACTTATGTGAACTGGAGGAAGATAAAAGAGAGAGAAGACCTCTCACAAGGAATTTAAAGTGGGATGAAAACCCCAAGAGAAAAATTGGTAGCGGTCGATTTGTGAATGATGATTCTAGGAAGAAAAATCATCACTATAAGGCTTCCAGGGGAAAAGACCATACCGGTGCCTGGAAAAACAGGTCAACAAATTTAAAAGTTCATATGTAAGCCTTGTTAAGGACCTGGACCGATGAAAAGGCAGAAGAAAATATTACCTCATCATATCAATATGTGAACGAGCTGACCACTCGTCTTAAAACTGGCTGGAAACTTGCCAATGAAAATTTGAGACAAGCCAGGAAAAAGCATGCTACCTATTACAATAAGAAAGCGAAGGATCGAGAATTATTTGTGGGAGAGAAGGTGCTCCTTCTACTGCCCGGCAGCCAGAATAAATTGCAAATTGGATGGCAAGGTCCATATACAGTTCTAGAGAAGGTGTCTAGAACAAATTATAAGATAGATAAGAAAGGGAAAGAGAAAATCTATCATGTGAATCTCCTGAAGAAATATCTGGACAGAGAAAACCAGGAAGAGACACACCTACTGACCTTGTCTGTTGCAATGGAGATGAAAAAGGAACCACTCACTTCTCATGAATATCCTTTACATCCCTGTGAGACCGCCGCACAGGTAAAAATCAGCACACACTTAACGGAAATTCAGAGGGAGAGGGTTCAACAGGTTCTAAATAATCATACAGATGTGTTAACGGACCGTCCGGGGCATACAAATTTATTGGAGTATGATATGAAACTCATAGACCCAACACCAATCTGTATGAAAGCCTATTCGATTCCGTTCGCTAAGGAAAAAGCTTTAAGGGAGGAGATAGATTATCTGTTGAGAGAAGGGATTATCTCGCACAGTGAATCTCCCTACAGTTCCAGTGTAGTTCTGTTAAGAAAACCCTCTGGAGAACACAGGCTGTGTATAGATTACAGGAAACTGAATGCTGTCACAGAAGGTCAGGTGGATCCATTACCTGATACAAATCAGCTGTTTGCCAGGCTGAATAGAGCTAAATATTTCTCTAAAGTGGATCTGAGCAAAGGCTACTATCAGATTCCAGTAAGGCCGGAGGTAAAACCTTATTTAGCCTTTAGCACCTCGGAAGGACATTATGAATTTAATATGTTGCCATTCGGGCTGAAAAATGCACCGAGTGTGTTTTCGAGGATGATGAGAAAGTTACTGGATCCCCTGAAGAATCCATGCATCACCAACTTCATGGATGATATTCTCATAGCAACAGAAACATTTGAGGAACACATTAACTCTCTGAATATGTTGTTTGATCGATTGAGAGAGACCAATTTGACAGCTAGACCGACGAAATGCTGTGTTGGATGTAAAGAGCTGGAATTCTTGGGCCACACAGTACATCAGGGAAACATGACCCCTGACCCCAAGAACCTGGAGAAGGAAAAAAAAAGCACCAAGACCACAAACAAAAAAAGATGTGCGATCTTTTGTCTCATTATGTGGTTTTTACCAAAATTATATAAAGAACTTTAACTCCATCTGTGCTCCATTGACTGATTTAACGCGCAAAGGAAATCCTGATAGAATTATTTGGACAGCGCAGTGTGAATTGGCCTACCAAGAATTGAAAGAAAAACTAACAAGCAGGCCTATTTTGAAATTACCTGACTTAAGTCAAGAATTCATTCTGAGAACGGATGCGAGTAATATCGGTTTGGGTGCAGCTCTATTACAACGGTCAAATTCACTTGATGGGGAATTAACCCCAGTAGCTTATGCTAGCCGTAAGTTAAATACAGCAGAACAAAAATATTCAACAAGTGAAAAAGAATGTCTCGCTGTCATCTGGGGTATAAAAAAGTTCCAGATTTATCTCTATGGACAATCATTTAGGATCCAGACAGATCATAAACCACTCGTGTGTCTGTCACAAGCAAGGCATGAAAATGCTAGGTTACTGCGCTGGTCTTTGCTCTTACAGCCATTCCAGTTTTCCATAGAGTACATTCCCGGAAAAACCAACGTCGGCGCTGATTTTTTAAGCAGACATCCATATGACGAACATCAGAGTAGTCACCAGGCATAGATAGTAAATTTATCTATGTGTATTAAGAAATAGGAACTGACATATGATCGTCTGTTCTAAAGGGGGGACATGTGTAGTGAATTTCTGAATACAATATCTAAATTAATATATAACAATATAGGGCATAACGGCAAAATAAGAAAGTATAAAAGAATTTTCTGCTAGAACTGTTGGTATCGCCTACGCCTTCAGATTATTTGCTAACGAATAGCCGAACAAAACGGTACACAAATTTTTCAAATTCGTCCTTGACATAATCACTTTTCCTAGTTCTAAGAAAATTGTGCCTAAAAATGCATTGTGGAACGAGGAGGGGCAAGGAAAGATAACATGCTAATACGTTTCGCATTGATTTTAAACTTAAAGCCAATACTAGCAAGTGGCAAGCCTTGCCATAGGGGGTTTCCCCGAAATACGATGAAAAAGTTAGAACATGTAGACGACACATGTCACTAAAACGACTTTAGCTCTTATTAGGAATGACGAAATTCTATCGTAAGTACAGAAGACATCCCCTAGTATGGAAGTGAACGGTGGTAACAGCAAATACACGACTATCATAGTAATGTACATATTTTGAAAGAAGCCACTTAGCCCCATTAAACTTATATATTCGGGTACCTTAGGACTTGCTGACAAAGAATATGTTATGTGTTTCGCAAATAGTCCATTAATTAACAAATTATAGCCAAAATACTATAGTGGAGTTGACTGACAGCACAAGATCATATCTGCTTAATTTTTTTTATGGCATGTTTGGAAAACACTGCTTTGGGGGAAAAGAGGCCAACAAGTTAGATACGATTTGATTGGCTGTAGTAAAATGTAAGGCGAAACATTATTGGGTGACCTGGAAATACAAATATTGTTGTTAATGGAAACGTATAGGATGGATAGTTTTTTTCAAAGGCTCATGTAAACATGGCCTGATTGGTTAGAACGTTAGATATGGTCAAGTAGAAGCGTCGGTTTACTGCCATTTTTGAAAATAAATTCTGTGAAAATCAAGTACGTTGAGAACAGGCTAAGAATTTTCTAATAAAGGAAAAGCCTGAACAAAGGCAGATCGAAAATGTGCCAGATTGTATTGCCTAGTCATCGTTTTACTTGTGTTATTTCCTTGCATCTGTGGTAAGATTGATTTTCTTAATATTTTATTTAAAATAAAATTTGAATGTGAGATACTAACATACGATTATAAGTAAGTGAGTCTATGGCAGACTCAAAACAGAGTCTAGAGATAGATCCAGCATATGAAAGACTATCAGAGAGGTGTAGACCAACTAAATTATATAGGATTATCATCTGGAGCATAATACCTATCCTATGGTATGGACAACAGATTATTGCTGGAATTGCAGAGGCGTTGTAACTATTAGGGGAGAGGAGTACTGGTATACCTGGTCACATCAAAAGAAACTGGTGAAAGGGATTGTCGTAAAGAGCTGATCTTGCATGTTTGTTTGTAATGTGCCTGTCCTGGTTGTTGAGTATCAGTGTAGGCTGTTGATTACGAAGGAGGCATATCCTTCTAATTTCAGAGGGTTTTGGTTGCTGTCAATAACTGGTGCCAGACTACAGTGGGCCGATATATTCATGCCACAGTCTTGCCTTTTGGGAGACAACTGTAAACCACCATCATTCTTGAAGAAGTGGGAGCTGAAGGTTGTCGTTCGGTGAAGTGCAGGAAGATTCCTACATCAGATTATGAAGATAGGTGCATGTTTCGGCACCTGGTCGCTCAACTAACATTATAATAGAATAAGAGACGGGGAATAGTGATATAAACACTCCATCAGTGTCCCCGGAAACTTGCAAACAACATGCAGAGATGATGATAATAAACAGTCAACCAGTGTATACTAGAAGTCATCTCAATTAGACAATACAACTACACCCTTATATAATAATAATATGTGTATTATGGACAGAAGATCCATTGTATAAATTGATTGATGTAATTAATTTCTATGATTTCACTTTGATTGTCAGTCCTGATTCCAAATAAATTAGATTCAGGACAATAAATTGAAAAACCTTAACTTTCAACCACTGACTTACTAAAGATAGTCTTTTAAAGTGTAGTTTGTATGTGATTGTCGTGGTACTGTTGTGTTGTATTCGATAATAAAATAATTTGTGTAATTGTTTATATGTTTAGTTGGTTAATGCAACCTTACACTACATTTCATAACCCTAGACACCAAACGTAGTCATCTTATAGTCTATCAAGAATAAGTCTGAATGAGATCATAGTGGTGGTAGTAGAAAGGGGCCCTGGAAATTTACTCTAATATTTATTATATTCAGGGACCTTCACAGCTGACCTCATTCAGTACACTAAGATTTCTTAACAACAAACTGTATTAACATCAACCCACCACATATATTGGGGTCTCGCTCCTGGGGATTGAATTTTCATAACACCAGCTATATTGGGTAGTTTGCTTCTGGGATTTTAAATTCTTAAAATATTATCAATTATATTAGGAATCTCAGATAGTATAAAACTAAAAGCATTCCTTTTTGGAGAAATTAAATAGTGGTTGAGCTATCAGTGCCTGTGGTTGTTCTTAGTTATAATTAGAAATTGTTAGTTATAATTAGAAATTTGTCTAGTTAGAAATTTTAAAAGGTTTGCCAAGTACATAATGGCTGACCTGGCAAAGTTTCGATCTGCTGCTGTGCAGGCTGCAAAAGAATTGGGAATGGAGGGGCAAATTATGATTGCTTATGTCACAACTGAATGTGACAAATTTATTGAACGTGAAGAAAGAAAATTTGAAGCAGAAAGAAAGTTAGAGGCAGATAAAGAAATTAGGAGGCTGCAGATTTAGGCTGACAAGGATGCTAGGGCATTGGAAGCAGAAGAAAAGAGATTAGCTACAGAAAGAGAAGAAAGAAGACAGGCTGCAGAAAGGGAAGCAGAAAAGGAGGAGAAGAGATTACAAAGGGAACATGAGTTACGACTAAGGGAGTTTGAGTTTCAAAGCCATGCTCCTGAAAATGGTGCCAGTCCCTTTAACTCAGATGCTACTGTTAGTCAGGGAGCCTCAACCTCAGCTATGAGTTTTCATTTAGACCATTTTGTTGAGAAAGACTATGACATAGAAAGTTACCTAAATAGATATGAACTGTTGGCTACCACGTATGGTTTAGAGAGAGAAAGGTGGAGCCTAAAGTTATCACAAGGGCTTCGTGGTACAGCTTATGAACTTTTTGCCAAGATGAGCAGGGATGATCAGGACAATTATGACATGCTAAAGCAGGCTCTATTGTTAAGATATGAAAAGAATGGGGAATTTTATAGAAAAAAATTTAGGAATGCCAAACTACTTGGAGAAATGGACTGCTCTGGGTAAAACCCAAGATCTTAAGGAAATGATCCTTATTGAGCAACTAAGAGAGTCCATGGCTCCAGACCTGAGAAAGTTTCTCATGGAACAAGGTGCAGAGAGGCTGGGTGAGTTACTCAATGTCGTTGAGAGGTATCAGGCAGCCCAAGCAGAGGTAGTTGGAAATAAAAAGAAACAGGTAGACAATTTTAAGGCACCTCAAAACTTTAATAAGTTTGACCATAGAGACCAGAACAAAGGTAAGCACCAGTTTGATAGGCCACGCAATAACTATAATAATAAACCCTCACAATTCAATGAAAGGAAATATGATGAAAGAAAACCTTTTCATAAAGGTAGATTATATTGTAGTTGGTGTCGGATGGACAACCATAACACAGAAGTGTGTAAAAAGAGACCTGTTTACATGGCCACGCTTCAGACCAGATCACAGTCTAAACAGGAGGAGGATAATCTGATAAATACCCCTCCAGATGAGATGAGGAAGGCACAGGCGGGGGATAAGACCCTCAAGCCTTGTTTTAAGAAATTGCCCAAATGTCATACACCTCCAGGCAAGGGAGATTTCTATGTGAAAGACAAATTGATTTACAGGAAGGCCGGAACTGCATCCACTGGTCACGGACAGTTGGTTCTTCCAAAGGCATATAGGGCAGATGTGATAAGGAGCCTACATGTTGGAAAAGATGGGGACCATGAGAAAATAGGTACCATCATCCAAAAGGTGGCTCAAAATTATTATTGGCCAGATGAAAGGTTTGACATTGAGAATTTTGTAGAAAGATGTGGCATACTACATGAGGGAACACCCACAAGTGGGAAAATTTATCAGGACCTAGACTCGCCACGGGGCAAACTTAGGCCTGACAATGGAAAGAAAAATAAAATTAATAAAGTGGACAAAGTGGAATGGGAGCCCCCTTTTCACAGACAGTCTTCACTTGAATGTTTTATTATGGCCACGATGCAGCGAGTACAATTAGATGTCTTAGCCCAGAATAAGCCGAAAATCCCTCAGTCGGACTTATGTGAACTGGAGGAAGATAAAAGAGAGAGAAGACCTCTCACAAGGAATTTAAAGTGGGATGAAAACCCCAAGAGAAAAATTGGTAGCGGTCGATTTGTGAATGATGATTCTAAGAAGAAAAAATCATCACTATAAGGCTTCCAGGGGAAAAGACCATACCGGTGCCTGGAAAAACAGGTCAACAAATTTAAAAGTTCATATGTAAGCCTTGTTAAGGACCTGGACCGATGAAAAGGCAGAAGAAAATATTACCTCATCATATCAATATGTGAACGAGCTGACCACTCGTCTTAAAACTGGCTGGAAACTTGCCAATGAAAATTTGAGACAAGCCAGGAAAAAGCATGCTACCTATTACAATAAGAAAGCGAAGGATCGAGAATTATTTGTGGGAGAGAAGGTGCTCCTTCTACTGCCCGGCAGCCAGAATAAATTGCAAATTGGATGGCAAGGTCCATATACAGTTCTAGAGAAGGTGTCTAGAACAAATTATAAGATAGATAAGAAAGGGAAAGAGAAAATCTATCATGTGAATCTCCTGAAGAAATATCTGGACAGAGAAAACCAGGAAGAGACACACCTACTGACCTTGTCTGTTGCAATGGAGATGAAAAAGGAACCACTCACTTCTCATGAATATCCTTTACATCCCTGTGAGACCGCCGCACAGGTAAAAATCAGCACACACTTAACGGAAATTCAGAGGGAGAGGGTTCAACAGGTTCTAAATAATCATACAGATGTGTTAACGGACCGTCCGGGGCATACAAATTTATTGGAGTATGATATGAAACTCATAGACCCAACACCAATCTGTATGAAAGCCTATTCGATTCCGTTCGCTAAGGAAAAAGCTTTAAGGGAGGAGATAGATTATCTGTTGAGAGAAGGGATTATCTCGCACAGTGAATCTCCCTACAGTTCCAGTGTAGTTCTGTTAAGAAAACCCTCTGGAGAACACAGGCTGTGTATAGATTACAGGAAACTGAATGCTGTCACAGAAGGTCAGGTGGATCCATTACCTGATACAAATCAGCTGTTTGCCAGGCTGAATAGAGCTAAATATTTCTCTAAAGTGGATCTGAGCAAAGGCTACTATCAGATTCCAGTAAGGCCGGAGGTAAAACCTTATTTAGCCTTTAGCACCTCGGAAGGACATTATGAATTTAATATGTTGCCATTCGGGCTGAAAAATGCACCGAGTGTGTTTTCGAGGATGATGAGAAAGTTACTGGATCCCCTGAAGAATCCATGCATCACCAACTTCATGGATGATATTCTCATAGCAACAGAAACATTTGAGGAACACATTAACTCTCTGAATATGTTGTTTGATCGATTGAGAGAGACCAATTTGACAGCTAGACCGACGAAATGCTGTGTTGGATGTAAAGAGCTGGAATTCTTGGGCCACACAGTACATCAGGGAAACATGACCCCTGACCCCAAGAACCTGGAGAAGGAAAAAAAAAGACCAAGACCACAAACAAAAAAAGATGTGCGATCTTTTGTCTCATTATGTGGTTTTTACCAAAATTATATAAAGAACTTTAACTCCATCTGTGCTCCATTGACTGATTTAACGCGCAAAGGAAATCCTGATAGAATTATTTGGACAGCGCAGTGTGAATTGGCCTACCAAGAATTGAAAGAAAAACTAACAAGCAGGCCTATTTTGAAATTACCTGACTTAAGTCAAGAATTCATTCTGAGAACGGATGCGAGTAATATCGGTTTGGGTGCAGCTCTATTACAACGGTCAAATTCACTTGATGGGGAATTAACCCCAGTAGCTTATGCTAGCCGTAAGTTAAATACAGCAGAACAAAAATATTCAACAAGTGAAAAAGAATGTCTCGCTGTCATCTGGGGTATAAAAAAGTTCCAGATTTATCTCTATGGACAATCATTTAGGATCCAGACAGATCATAAACCACTCGTGTGTCTGTCACAAGCAAGGCATGAAAATGCTAGGTTACTGCGCTGGTCTTTGCTCTTACAGCCATTCCAGTTTTCCATAGAGTACGTTCCCGGAAAAACCAACGTCGGCGCTGATTTTTTAAGCAGACATCCATATGACGAACATCAGAGTAGTCACCAGGCATAGATAGTAAATTTATCTATGTGTATTAAGAAATAGGAACTGACATATGATCGTCTGTTCTAAAGGGGGGACATGTGTAGTGAATTTCTGAATACAATATCTAAATTAATATATAACAATATAGGGCATAACGGCAAAATAAGAAAGTATAAAAGAATTTTCTGCTAGAACTGTTGGTATCGCCTACGCCTTCAGATTATTTGCTAACGAATAGCCGAACAAAACGGTACACAAATTTTTCAAATTCGTCCTTGACATAATCACTTTTCCTAGTTCTAAGAAAATTGTGCCTAAAAATGCATTGTGGAACGAGGAGGGGCAAGGAAAGATAACATGCTAATACGTTTCGCATTGATTTTAAACTTAAAGCCAATACTAGCAAGTGGCAAGCCTTGCCATAGGGGGTTTCCCCGAAATACGATGAAAAAGTTAGAACATGTAGACGACACATGTCACTAAAACGACTTTAGCTCTTATTAGGAATGACGAAATTCTATCGTAAGTACAGAAGACATCCCCTAGTATGGAAGTGAACGGTGGTAACAGCAAATACACGACTATCATAGAAAAATACATATTTTGAAAGAAGCCACTTAGCCCCATTAAACTTATATATTCGGGTACCTTAGGACTTGCTGACAAAGAATATGTTATGTGTTTCGCAAATAGTCCATTAATTAACAAATTATAGCCAAAATACTATAGTGGAGTTGACTGACAGCACAAGATCATATCTGCTTAATTTTTTTTATGGCATGTTTGGAAAACACTGCTTTGGGGGAAAAGAGGCCAACAAGTTAGATACGATTTGATTGGCTGTAGTAAAATGTAAGGCGAAACATTATTGGGTGACCTGGAAATACAAATATTGTTGTTAATGGAAACGTATAGGATGGATAGTTTTTTTCAAAGGCTCATGTAAACATGGCCTGATTGGTTAGAACGTTAGATATGGTCAAGTAGAAGCGTCGGTTTACTGCCATTTTTGAAAATAAATTCTGTGAAAATCAAGTACGTTGAGAACAGGCTAAGAATTTTCTAATAAAGGAAAAGCCTGAACAAAGGCAGATCGAAAATGTGCCAGATTGTATTGCCTAGTCATCGTTTTACTTGTGTTATTTCCTTGCATCTGTGGTAAGATTGATTTTCTTAATATTTTATTTAAAATAAAATTTGAATGTGAGATACTAACATACGATTATAAGTAAGTGAGTCTATGGCAGACTCAAAACAGAGTCTAGAGATAGATCCAGCATATGAAAGACTATCAGAGAGGTGTAGACCAACTAAATTATATAGGATTATCATCTGGAGCATAATACCTATCCTATGGTATGGACAACAGATTATTGCTGGAATTGCAGAGGCGTTGTAACTATTAGGGGAGAGGAGTACTGGTATACCTGGTCACATCAAAAGAAACTGGTGAAAGGGATTGTCGTAAAGAGCTGATCTTGCATGTTTGTTTGTAATGTGCCTGTCCTGGTTGTTGAGTATCAGTGTAGGCTGTTGATTACGAAGGAGGCATATCCTTCTAATTTCAGAGGGTTTTGGTTGCTGTCAATAACTGGTACCAGACTACAGTGGGCCGATATATTCATGCCACAGTCTTGCCTTTTGGGAGACAACTGTAAACCACCATCATTCTTGAAGAAGTGGGAGCTGAAGGTTGTCGTTCGGTGAAGTGCAGGAAGATTCCTACATCAGATTATGAAGATAGGTGCATGTTTCGGCACCTGGTCGCTCAACTAACATTATAATAGAATAAGAGACGGGGAATAGTGATATAAACACTCCATCAGTGTCCCCGGAAACTTACAAACAACATGCAGAGATGATGATAATAAACAGTCAACCAGTGTATACTAGAAGTCATCTCAATTAGACAATACAACTACACCCTTATATAATAATAATATGTGTATTATGGACAGAAGATCCATTGTATAAATTGATTGATGTAATTAATTTCTATGATTTCACTTTGATTGTCAGTCCTGATTCCAAATAAATTAGATTCAGGACAATAAATTGAAAAACCTTAACTTTCAACCACTGACTTACTAAAGATACTCTTTTAAAGTATAGTTTGTATGTGATTGTCGTGGTACTGTTGTGTTGTATTCGATAATAAAATAATTTGTGTAATTGTTTATATGTTTAGTTGGTTAATGCAACCTTACACTACATTTCATAACCCTAGACACCAAACGTAGTCATCTTATAGTCTATCAAGAATAAGTCTGAATGAGATCATAGTGGTGGTAGTAGAAAGGGGCCCTGGAAATTTACTCTAATATTTATTATATTCAGGGACCTTCACAGCTGACCTCATTCAGTACACTAAGATTTCTTAACAACAAACTGTATTAACATCAACCCACCACATATATTGGGGTCTCGCTCCTGGGGATTGAATTTTCATAACACCAGCTATATTGGGTAGTTTGCTTCTGGGATTTTAAATTCTTAAAATATTATCAATTATATTAGGAATCTCAGATAGTATAAAACTAAAAGCATTCCTTTTTGGAGAAATTAAATAGTGGTTGAGCTATCAGTGCTTATGGTTGTTCTTAGTTATAATTAGAAATTGTTAGTTATAATTAGAAATTTGTCTAGTTAGAAATTTTAAAAGGTTTGCCAAGTACATAATGGCTGACCTGGCAAAGTTTCGATCTGCTGCTGTGCAGGCTGCAAAAGAATTGGGAATGGAGGGGCAAATTATGATTGCTTATGTCACAACTGAATGTGACAAATTTATTGAACGTGAAGAAAGAAAATTTGAAGCAGAAAGAAAGTTAGAGGCAGATAAAGAAATTAGGAGGCTGCAGATTGAGGCTGACAAGGATGCTAGGGCATTGGAAGCAGAAGAAAAGAGATTAGCTACAGAAAGAGAAGAAAGAAGACAGGCTGCAGAAAGGGAAGCAGAAAAGGAGGAGAAGAGATTACAAAGGGAACATGAGTTACGACTAAGGGAGTTTGAGTTTCAAAGCCATGCTCCTGAAAATGGTGCCAGTCCCTTTAACTCAGATGCTACTGTTAGTCAGGGAGCCTCAACCTCAGCTATGAGTTTTCATTTAGACCATTTTGTTGAGAAAGACTATGACATAGAAAGTTACCTAAATAGATATGAACTGTTGGCTACCACGTATGGTTTAGAGAGAGAAAGGTGGAGCCTAAAGTTATCACAAGGGCTTCGTGGTACAGCTTATGAACTTTTTGCCAAGATGAGCAGGGATGATCAGGACAATTATGACATGCTAAAGCAGGCTCTATTGTTAAGATATGAAAAGAATGCAGAATTTTATAGGAAAAAATTTAGGAATGCTAAACTACTTGGAGAAATGGACTTCTCTGGGGAAAACCCAAGATCTTAAGGAAATGGTCCTTATAGAGCAACTAAGAGAGTCCATGGCTCCAGACCTGAGAAAGTTTCTCATGGAACAAGGTGCAGAGAGGCTGGGTGAGTTACTCAATGTCGTTGAGAGGTATCAGGCAGCCCAAGCAGAGGTTGGAAATGAGGCATATGGGAATATGGTGTTAGGCCCATATTAGAATGAGACCGTCGGCACACGAGGGGGTGATGGGTGAAAAGAAAATCAGGCAGCCCAAGAGCAGAGGTAGTTGGAAATAAAAAGAAACAGGTAGACAATTTTAAGGCACCTCAAAACTTTAATAAGTTTGACCATAGAGACCAGAACAAAGGTAAGCACCAGTTTGATAGGCCACGCAATAACTATAATAATAAACCCTCACAATTCAATGAAAGGAAATATGATGAAAGAAAACCTTTTCATAAAGGTAGATTATATTGTAGTTGGTGTCGGATGGACAACCATAACACAGAAGTGTGTAAAAAGAGACCTGTTTACATGGCCACGCTTCAGACCAGATCACAGTCTAAACAGGAGGAGGATAATCTGATAAATACCCCTCCAGATGAGATGAGGAAGGCACAGGCGGGGGATAAGACCCTCAAGCCTTGTTTTAAGAAATTGCCCAAATGTCATACACCTCCAGGCAAGGGAGATTTCTATGTGAAAGACAAATTGATTTACAGGAAGGCCGGAACTGCATCCACTGGTCACGGACAGTTGGTTCTTCCAAAGGCATATAGGGCAGATGTGATAAGGAGCCTACATGTTGGAAAAGATGGGGACCATGAGAAAATAGGTACCATCATCCAAAAGGTGGCTCAAAATTATTATTGGCCAGATGAAAGGTTTGACATTGAGAATTTTGTAGAAAGATGTGGCATACTACATGAGGGAACACCCACAAGTGGGAAAATTTATCAGGACCTAGACTCGCCACGGGGCAAACTTAGGCCTGACAATGGAAAGAAAAATAAAATTAATAAAGTGGACAAAGGGGAATGGGAGCCCCTTTTTTCACAGACAGTCTTCACTTGAATGTTTTATTATGGCCACGATGCAGCGAGTACAATTAGATGTCTTAGCCCAGAATAAGCCGAAAATCCCTCAGTCGGACTTATGTGAACTGGAGGAAGATAAAAGAGAGAGAAGACCTCTCACAAGGAATTTAAAGTGGGATGAAAACCCCAAGAGAAAAATTGGTAGCGGTCGATTTGTGAATGATGATTCTAGGAAGAAAAATCATCACTATAAGGCTTCCAGGGGAAAAGACCATACCGGTGCCTGGAAAAACAGGTCAACAAATTTAAAAGTTCATATGTAAGCCTTGTTAAGGACCTGGACCGATGAAAAGGCAGAAGAAAATATTAGAGAAGGTGCTCCTTCTACTGCCCGGCAGCCAGAATAAATTGCAAATTGGATGGCAAGGTCCATATACAGTTCTAGAGAAGGTGTCTAGAACAAATTATAAGATAGATAAGAAAGGGAAAGAGAAAATCTATCATGTGATTCTCCTGAAGAAATATCTGGACAGAGAAAACCAGGAAGAGACACACCTACTGACCTTGTCTGTTGCAATGGAGATGAAAAAGGAACCACTCACTTCTCATGAATATCCTTTACATCCCTGTGAGACCGCCGCACAGGTAAAAATCAGCACACACTTAACGGAAATTCAGAGGGAGAGGGTTCAACAGGTTCTAAATAATCATACAGATGTGTTAACGGACCGTCCGGGGCATACAAATTTATTAGAGTATGATATGAAACTCATAGACCCAACACCAATCTGTGAAAGCCTATTCGATTCCGTTCGCTAAGGAAAAAGCTTTAAGGGAGGAGATAGATTATCTGTTGAGAGAAGGGATTATCTCGCACATTGAATCTCCCTACAGTTCCAGTGTAGTTCTGTTAAGAAAACCCTCTGGAGAACACAGGCTGTGTATAGATTACAGGAAACTGAATGCTGTCACAGAAGGTCAGGTGGATCCATTACCTGATACAAATCAGCTGTTTGCCAGGCTGAATAGAGCTAAATATTTCTCTAAAGTGGATCTGAGCAAAGGCTACTATCAGATTCCAGTAAGGCCGGAGGTAAAACCTTATTTAGCCTTTAGCACCTCGGAAGGACATTATGAATTTAATATGTTGCCATTCGGGCTGAAAAATGCACCGAGTGTGTTTTCGAGGATGATGAGAAAGTTACTGGATCCCCTGAAGAATCCATGCATCACCAACTTCATGGATGATATTCTCATAGCAACAGAAACATTTGAGGAACACATTAACTCTCTGAATATGTTGTTTGATCGATTGAGAGAGACCAATTTGACAGCTAGACCGACGAAATGCTGTGTTGGATGTAAAGAGCTGGAATTCTTGGACCACACAGTACATCAGGGAAACATGACCCCTGACCCCAAGAACCTGGAGAAGGGAAAAAAAAGCACCAAGACCACAAACAAAAAAAGATGTGCGATCTTTTTGTCTCATTATGTGGTTTTTACCAAAAGTATATAAAGAACTTTAACTCCATCTGTGCTCCATTGACTGATTTAACGCGCAAAGGAAATCCTGATAGAATTATTTGGACAGCGCAGTGTGAATTGGCCTACCAAGAATTGAAAGAAAAACTAACAAGCAGGCCTATTTTGAAATTACCTGACTTAAGTCAAGAATTCATTCTGAGAACGGATGCGAGTAATATCGGTTTGGGTGCAGCTCTATTACAACGGTCAAATTCACTTGATGGGGAATTAACCCCAGTAGCTTATGCTAGCCGTAAGTTAAATACAGCAGAACAAAAATATTCAACAAGTGAAAAACAAGTCATCTGGGGTATAAAAAAGTTCCAGATTTATCTCTCGATCCAGACTGTCATCTGGGGTATAAAAAAGTTCCAGACATGAATATGCTAGGTTACTGCGCTGGTCTTTTCTCTTACAGTCATTCCATATTAACAATAGATACATTTCCCGGCAAAACGGCAAAATAAGAAAGTATGACGAAATCAGAATTTTCTGCTAGTAAATTTATGTTGGTATCGCCTACGCCTTCAGATTATCTGTTGCTAACGAATAGCCGAGTGAAAAACGGTACCCAAATTTTTCAAATTCGTCCTTGACATAATCACTTTTCCTAGTTCTAAGAAAAAATTTGTGCCTGACAAAAATGCATTGTGCCTAAAAATGCATTGTGGAACGAGGAGGGGCAAGGAAAGATAACATGCTAATACGTTTCGCATTGATTTTAAACTTAAAGCCAATACTAGCAAGTGGCAAGCCTTGCCATAGGGGGTTTCCCCGAAATACGATGAAAAAGTTAGAACATGTAGACGACACATGTCACTAAAACGACTTTAGCTCTTATTAGGAATGACGAAATTCTATCGTAAGTACAGAAGACATCCCCTAGTATGGAAGTGAACGGTGGTAACAGCAAATACACGACTATCATAGAAAAATACATATTTTGAACGAAGCCACTTAGCCCCATTAAACTTATATATTCGGGTACCTTAGGACTTGCTGACAAAGAATATGTTATGTGTTTCGCAAATAGTCAATTAATTAACAAATTATAGCCAAAATACTATAGTGGAGTTGACTGACAGCACAAGATCATATCTGCTTAATTTTTTTTATGGCATGTTTGGAAAACACTGCTTTGGGGGAAAAGAGGCCAACAAGTTAGATACGATTTGATTGGCTGTAGTAAAATGTAAGGCGAAACATTATTGGGTGACCTGGAAATACAAATATTGTTGTTAATGGAAACGTATAGGATGGATAGTTTTTTTCAAAGGCTCATGTAAACATGGCCTGATTGGTTAGAACGTTAGATATGGTCAAGTAGAAGCGTCGGTTTACTGCCATTTTTGAAAATAAATTCTGTGAAAATCAAGTACGTTGAGAACAGGCTAAGAATTTTCTAATAAAGGAAAAGCCTGGACAAAGGCAGATCGAAAATGTGCCAGATTCTATTGCCTAGTCATCGTTTTACTTGTGTTATTTCCTTGCATCTGTGGTAAGATTGATTTTCTTAATATTTTATTTAAAATAAAATTTGAATGTGAGATACTAACATACGATTATAAGTAAGTGAGTCTATGGCAGACTCAAAACAGAGTCTAGAGATAGATCCAGCATATGAAAGATTATCAGAGAGGTGTAGACCAACTAAATTATATAGGATTATCATCAGGAGCATAATACCTATCCTATGGTATGGACAACACATTATTGCTGGAATTGCAGAGGCGTTGTAACTATTAGGGGAGAGGAGTACTGGTATACCTGGTCACATCAAAAGAAACTGGTGAAAGGGATTGTCGTAAAGAGCTGATCTTGCATGTTTGTTTGTAATGTGCCTGTCCTGGTTGTTGAGTATTAGTGTAGGCTATTGATTACGAAGGAGGCATATCCTTCTAATTTCAGAGGGTTTTGGTTGCTGTCAATAACTGGTGCCAGACTACAGTGGGCCGATATATTCATGCCACAGTCTTGCCTTTTCGGAGACAACTGTAAACCACCATCATTCTTGAAGAAGTGGGAGCTGAAGGTTGTCGTTCGGTGAAGTGCAGGAAGATTCCTACATCAGATTAAGAAGATAGGTGCATGTTTCGGCACCTGGTCGCTCAACTAACATTATAATAGAATAAGAGACGGGGAATAGTGATATAAACATTCCATCAGTGTCCCCGGAAACTTACAAACAACATGCAGAGATGATGATAATAAACAATCAACCAGTGTATACTAGAAGTCATCTCAGTTAGACAATACAACTACACCCTTATATAATAATAATATGTGTATTATGGACAGAAGATCCATTGTATAAATTGATTGATGTAATTAATTTCTATGATTTCACTTTGATTGTCAGTCCTGATTCCAAATAAATTAGATTCAGGACAATAAATTGAAAAACCTTAACTTTCAACCACTGACTTACTAAAGATAGTCTTTTAAAGTGTAGTTTGTATGTGATTGTCGTGGTACTGTTGTGTTGTATTCGATAATAAAATAATTTGTGTAATTGTTTATATGTTTAGTTGGTTAATGCAATCTTACACTACATTTCATAACCCTAGACACCAAACGTAGTCATCTTATAGTCTATCAAGAATAAGTCTGAATGAGATCATAGTGGTGGTAGTAGAAAGGGGCCCTGGAAATTTACTCTAATATTTATTATATTCAGGGACCTTCACAGCTGACCTCATTCAGTACACTAAGATTTCTTAACAACAAACTGTATTAACATCAACCCACCACACTGACGACACAGTCCTCCTATCGACCAACCCAGAAGGACTTGAACAATTAATTCTATCCATCAAAAGACACAGCGAGGCCCAGAATCTATATTTAAACGCCAAGAAGACCAAAGTATTGACAACAGACAAAGTAAAGACCAAACCAGAAATTAAAATTGATAACGAAGAACTGGAAAGTGTTAATGAATTCAAATACTTAGGATCAATCATCAACAGCTCTGGCGACTGTGCAGTAGAAATTAAAAGAAGACTTGCAATTACTTCACATAAACTAATAGAGATGAAAAACCTATGGCAAGGCACAAGCAAAGAAACAAAGTAACAACTGATCAGAGCATGTATATTCCCAGTAGCAACATACGGCTGCGAGACTTGGACACTCAATAAAACAGTTGCAAAAAATGTTACATCATTCGAAATGAAATGCTACAGAAGGATGTTGAGAATACCCTGGACAGAAAAAAAGACCAACAGAGAAGTGCTGCACCCACTAAACGTACAGGAACATTGGCTCCTAAATACCATCGCAAAAAGGAAGCTGAAATTTTTCGGTCATATAAAAAGACATAATAGTCTGGAAAAAATAGTGATGGAAGGCATGGTCCCTGGAAAAGGGGGAAGGGGTCGACCTAGACGACGGTGGACCCAGGACATGACAAAGAGTCTGAACTTGTCTTTGGCTGATGCCCAGAATCGTGATGCGTTCAGAGCAGCTGTAATGGAGACAACGATCTGGAAAGAATACGTCACATGATTATTACAGGATGATTTCCCAGCCTTAACTTCTTATTAACGGCTGACCCGGGAAGATTTTCAATTAACACAATTTTTAAGCACACTGTTACTACGCCAGTCTATGAAATATAAAATCTACTTCACCCCTGTCTCCTGACTACAAGACCAATTAGCACAACAAATTAATACACAATCATCCCCGCGTATATACACTACAAATTATCAATAATCACATTGAAGTTACACGGACCTCATAATTACATATTACAGAGCACCCGTTTATCTTAGCGCTTACCCTCACCCAGTTAATATCTCAAAAGCCGCTACACAAATCATAGATACTGCTACTTATTCATAGAAATATTATAAGCACAACTTACTCTACCCTGGTTCTAGTTTCTGTATAAGATAGCAAATCCTGACTAATAAAAATTAAATTAAATCCCCGGAGAAAACTTACTCTAACGTGCTAAGCTCTTATATAAAACAAACTTTCTACAACGCTAATTAAGTTATAGACATACCCAATAAATATAGAGTTTCTCGGACTGAGCAGACTATATGATGGCACTTGTGCCACGGCTGAATTTCTTGGGACCAGAGAGCGCTAAAAGATTTTGATGCTAAATGTATAGTATAATATTCTGATGCAATAATAGACGCGGTGATTCATCGCGTTCGCGTCTATCTCTCTGGAACCGCTTTAAACCAACCTGTGACCTATTTTGATGCCTGCACATAAATTAAATCTGAAGTCCAATGATATCATAATCAAACCGATAACTCAGTGTTTACCAAGCCAATCGCGAATTTATTTTTGCTCACGCGCGAAAGAATACGTAATATTAGGTAATCCTCTGACCATTCTAGTTACCAGAATAGATTTTATTGGTTACAGCGCTGATCCTGGGTCGTGCTTCTCCCCCATCCCTACAATTAAACGGGTAGGTGCGGGTGTTCGGATTTTCTCCTAACAGCCAAAAATTAACCCAGACTAATAACTATGAACTCGAACGCCTAATAATAATAAAAGAACGCAAATAATTACGTGGGAAAGAAGACTGTGGCGAGCTGAAAATAAAATTAACAGCAACTCCTCACAGTAATCAGGGTACGCCAGCCGCCAAACCTCGACAAGGTATTATCAACGGTGATGGCAGTGCATAACGTCATGTGTTTAGAAATCAATCAATCAATACCCTTTAGCTCCCCAAGGAGCATAGGCCTTAAATAAACAAATGCCATCCTCTTGTCCCGTGCCATTCGCTCAAGCTCTTTCCATGTTTTCCTCATCATTTTCACCTCTATATCCAGTTCTCTTCTCCATGTGTTTTTTGGGTCTACCTCTGCCTCTCTTTCCCTGTGGATTCCAGAACAAGGACTGCCATGAAATTCTATCAACAGGTTTCCTCAATGTGTGTCCTGTCTATCGTCAGCGTCTTCTTCGCAACTCTTGTTCCACCAGCACTTGTCTGGTTCTTGTCATCAGTTCCACATCTGTGACTTTGTCATGCCGTTTCAGGCTTTCTATTCTACGCAAGCACCTGTTTATGAAAGTCTGTAGCTTTTTGGTTGTTGTTTTTATTGCTCTCCATGTTCTTGCATTTGATTTTGGTTATGGGACAGAAGAGCCAAGTCATGTGCAAAATCCAGATCATCAAGCTGTTTAGTCAGATTCCACTGGATTCCATTTATGTTGTGTGATGACAATGTTTTCATAACCCAAACTATTGCTAGTAAGAAACGAAATGAAGACAAGAGGCATCCCTGTCTCACTTCCGTTCTAATCCTAAACGGTTCTGTAAGTTGTCCTTCATGAAGAACACTGCATGTCAGGTATTCATAAGTCTTCCTTATTAAGTTAATGATCTTCATGGGAACTCCATAATGCCTCATCAATTTCCAAAGTGATTCTCTGTCTACGCTGTCAAATGCCTTTTCATAGTCCATAAATCCGATCCAGACTTTGTGAAACTATATTCTCAATGTGGCTATTTGGTCTGTAAAGGATCTGGTTTGTTGAAAACCTGCTTGTTCATCTCTCAGTTGCTTGTCTAAGGACTCTTTTAATTTCTCAAGGGTGATTCTGTTTAATACTTTTCCTGGCACTGATAGTAACATTATTCCCCTATAATTTGTGCACTCTTGTAAATTTCCCTTCTTAGGCAACTTGACCAGATAACCTTCCTTCCATTCTGCTGGTATTTCCTCTGTCTCCCAGACTTTAAATAAATAAACAAACAACACACAAAGGTATGATCAGGCACTCAGTGGGAAAATAAAGAAGTAGAAGACCAGACAACAGAAAAACAACAGAAGGTATAGGCTTACCGGGATCGAACCAGGACCTTCCGAGGTTTGCTGCGACAAAATGTGCCAGTTTAGGTGTGTGTTCGTTAGTAACCTCTTATGGGAGGATATAGTGTGAAGGAATGTGAAATTCGTGCAGCAGAGAGTCAAATCAGATGATCGAATGTTGTATTGTGATTATACGAGACAAAGGAAGTCAGAGGTCTAAACTGTGCAGAAGTTAGTCAGTTACTCTTTTTTTTACAGTGCAAAGTCGGACTTATGTATGTCGTGCGCCCGCTAATATGAGCGTGAATCTTCTAACCTGAAATGTCAGGCAGATACTCGCCGTTTTCGGAGGTACCCATTAGAGCTTGGTCGGCTCAGGAGCCGCCAGTCCCTGGTCGACGACACTTCTTCAAATGTCCTCGCCAGGTCTCGAGTTAATCCAGTCCAAATCCCGGTCGACGAAAAATCCTCAAATGCCGTCGCCCGGGTTTGATCCTGAATCACCCGGTCGCCAGAGCGGTGTTGTAACCACTACGCTAGCGCGGCTCCTAGTGAAGACATGAAGTAGTTTTTAAAAGGAGATGACTGACACCAGACCTGAGTCGCCTGATGTTGAAGTTTAAGACTGAACTAACCTAATAGATTGTGGTCTGCCAGCAATTTATTCAGGTTTAACTCTGTTGTATAGATCTGAATTATAAAGAGTATTGACATAATTCTGTTAGGCATTTAAGAGACGTGAACACGCGTGTTCCTTCGTTTATACACGAGTATAGGACACGAGCGACTTAGGCATTCCATAAGAACATTGTTCATCTCAAGATATTTTTAAGAGCGCTGTCATGGATATTTTCAACGTCAGAATGTTGACTTCGATGTCCTATATAAAGCATTGAACATTGCTACATGTGAAGCGAACATTAGAGACTTAGAACGGTTTTGAGAAGAATCTGCATGTTGGTATTTGACAGGTTTTTATATCCTGTCAACTTTTCATAACTGAATTCATTGTAAATACCAAGCCTCATTAAAGTATTTTTAAGTCTGTTGATCGCGAGCCTTGACTCGTGTTCTATGATTGGACCAAACAGCGCACCCATCATCTATAGTCTTTTATCATCTTCATCATTGACTTCAGTACAAACAACATCAACATAAAAACATACACATACATATTCAGCTATATTTAGTTAGTTAGTTTTTTTTTAAAGAAATGGGAGGAAATTGAACTTGCATTAGTTGATTATTTGCCTCCGCTCATCCACTATCTTGGTCTACCCTGTTGAACCTAATTGTCAGTTATAATTAGGGTATATTTACTGTAATTTTATTTACTATTTTGTGATAAATTCAAACACATATTGTTTTTTACCACTGATTGCTGTTGGGATAATTATTATGAGTATGTCTGTATGTGTGTGTGTACATATGTGTATACTTATTATTTAAATGCAAGTTTGAAACTGATTAAAAAAGAAGAATAAATGAAAATCTTTTTAGTTCTGAATATAAATTCCATTACATTGTTTTCATCACTACTCATTCCTTATTTTAAAGAAATCATATTGATGTCCTGTCTTTCATGTGTTTTTCGAGTATATAGCATTGTACTTGTATCTCGGGTATAAATCATTCTGACAGTCAAAATATTCAGCAACACAGCTCTTCAAAACGTTTGAAATTATTTTTACTTGCCGAATGCCAGATATGAAAACGTTACTATAAATAACAATGTCTCTAAAACAAAGTACAGCAATCCCGCGCTGAGTGCTGTTAATTCGTTCCTGAAATATCGAGTGCTAACCAAAAAAGAGAGAAACGAAAATTTGTTTCCTGTAAAAGTTAATAGAAAACAAATTAATCCGTTCCCAATGTCCAGAAAGCTGCATAAAAATTAAGTAAAAGTGACACAAAAGAGTATTCCAACGGATGCACAAAAGAACAGCCCAGGAAATCCCTAGCATTGTAACAAGGAAAACCAGGTCTAAGGAAAACTGAAACACACGGAGTCAGAGAGGGAATCTATTGTCAAATTAAAGACACCCCAGACGCGTGTAAGAGACCGACTCGTCTCTTTTATTCATCTGAGCAACAAGTCTGTAGCCAAGATTGTCGTAAGTGTGCATTTTTTTCATTCTATATGTGTTTCATTTACTAACATGTGAACTAATATGTATGTATTACCATGTGAATATTTATATGTGTGAAAATCGCTGGTGGATGTCCCGGTCGTTTGAGGCTGGCAACCTCAACGTATAGAATGATGATTCATGAACCACCACTGTGCGGTCTGGTGATTGCTTGATTGATAGTTTCGTAAAGAGAACTAAAAGCATAAAGTAGTTCCAGGTTCCCTATGGAGCAGGGAGGGAAAGATGAAAGAAATGATATACATTCTAAATATAATACTTACATTTTCAAAGCAGTAAAAATGTCCCTATAAACATAGTCACTTTAAAATAAATGTAAGCTTTAAACCAGTGTAAATGTCTATGTGAAAATATTCATTTTAAAGTAATGGAAGTTTCAAACTTTTCAATCTGTGTAAACATAAATGAAAACATATTCAATTTATATTGTGAACACTTTTCAATCAGTGGAGATGTATATGTAATCACTCTACTTGTATTATTAACGTTTTCATTTAAATATAAAGTGACTATGAAAGCTGTTCTATTTAAATGTAAAGAAAGTTTTATCCCGAGGGATTAAATTTAATTCTCATCACGGGTAAAGTCTGAGTAATTGGGATGGTGGTGTGGGAAGATAGAAACCCAAAACTATGGGGTGAAAAACGCCATACTCAGAAGAGCGTTTCGTTCTATTCTTTTACCATAGTTATTGGTGGTACCAGCAGAAAGTACTATCTCTGGAACAAGAAGGGAACCGTGGCCTCAGCCTTAAGACGAAGGATCCACGTGATAGACTCTCCTTGACAATTCTGGGAAACGAGCTACCCCCGACAACCTTGATCAGAGTGAAAAGAACCAACTCATAAGAAGGAGCAGAACCGTCATTGGCAGTTAAGTTCAAATCTATGCTGCCACTTGAACTTCTTGTAATATCACACATTCCCTAAACTGTTAAAACCTAAAGTGATTATTAAATTTTGTTATTTGATGTTACAAATTTAACCTTTTTATTCCCACATCAAAAACTCCATTAAGACTTATAATAATCTTTATAAGAGAAAGGCCTAGAACGGATGGCAAAGGACAGGAAGACCTGGCTTATTTTTGTAGAGTATCTGAGCTCAACGGGGAACAGGAAGATTGACAATGATGGTCATTATGATAATGAAATTGATGATGATGTTGATGAGTCGTACATTACGATCACTGTACATAGCGGCACAATGCTTCACCAATAGGTAAGCTCATAATAATGCACCATGATACCCCAGTAAAATTGCTGCAGGAATGGGAATGCCCAACATAATATGAAGGGTATTTTGGTATTAATTACTGTTCGCTTGTCAAAAATTTTAGACTAAGCAGCTTTCTCTGAATTGTATACGAAGTGTTACAGATTAAGACTATGGACTAACTTCACCGCGTCTTCTCAACGATCGAGCGATGTCTAGAAAACTACGCGAAGTTGTTGGGAGTCCACAACAATACAGTATTATTCGGATAACTAAGAACAAAGAAGCTAATCCAATATATACTAAATAAATTAAACAAAACATAGAAAGAATGCCGAAGACATGATTACGGTAATAAATATTTATCCACGTTGGTAAAACACTACAGTTTGAAAAGCATACATGAAACACATCTCTAACTGGGGGATTTCATCTGTTGATCAGATACCCCCTGTCTGGTGCTATGCTCTGTATAGAATTTCCTATCACTGCATTATGGTTAGATCACTGACAGTCGGGAGAAAGACCTACGGACATTAACGGAAAGTCATGTGATACTGGGAAAGGCTATAAACCGGTGTAGGAGGCAGGAAGTATTAAACCGGCAACATGCACTGTACAGTGCCTGCTACCGTCAGGTAGGGAACACTGGACAAATGATTCCTGCTTAAGTAACAGTTAACTCAGGAACGAAGCAATATACAGCATTTCTTGCATGAAAAACATAAATAGGTATATCGCACTGCGTTGTAGTTATTATAATCCATTAGGCAGATATTTCCACCGTTCCTTCCTTTATAGGGCAAAATACTGGAAAGATAAAGAGTATAGGTTTTTTATGTTTGCCTTAAAGTTGTATTCATTTATAGTGTGTAAACAAACTTTATGACATTTTTCTGATTTATATATGGTGGGAAATTATTATTTCAGTTTTCATTCCAAACAGGTATCGGTATGGTGCGTGTAGTGTGATCATAATTTGGGCAGTGAATAATAAATATAAGGTAAAGGTGGTCTCTAGTAGATACTGCCGTAGTGGAGTGAAGTGTTGAAGACTTCATTATACTAGGTCCAGTATCGAGAGGTGAGGTGACCAGTTCTCTTCCTCGCTGCCTTTTCCTTCCCTAACTCATGAGCAAAGTCAGGTACCCAGTTACAGCTAGGTAGACTGGAGCGTGTTAATACCGTGAATTGAATCCGACATCTTTGCCGCGAGAGACCAGCGCTCTAACTACTTTTTTTCAATAGGACGCTCAATAAATATATAAATAAATAATATTGCATATAACTGTACCTCTGAATTATAATTGTTAAACTAAAAAAAATATGCACGAAAGATCTTCGTTGTTATATCACAATGTGTATACAAACAGACTGTTCTGGCCAAAGAGAAGGTTTATTTCACAATGCGAGCAGATGACGTTATAAATTATTTGACTTTTTATATTAAGGTAAAAAACAGGTTTTAATACTCTTTTGGTAATAGTAGTTACTAAATAAGACAAGAACCTGAAACAAACATACTTGGAAAGAAGGCTGAACAAATGTTTCGACATAGTATATTTTCACCACCGCAAAGAGTTTTGAATCATTGATTACCCTAATGAATCATTGATTACCCTAATGAATCATTGATTACCATAATGAATCATTGATAACCCTAACTATATCCGAAAATAGGATTCAACTGGGTAGACTCTTTGCTGAGATGGCGGATGAGCTGAGGTAAATGAAGATCATCTATTGTCATTCCGCTCTTCTCTCATTTCTTTTTTTTTTTTTTTTTTTTTTCAAAGTTTGGAAGCAGGGAGGCAAATAGAGGAACTACACTACAGCAGAGCAGAAGATGAAAAATGACACAAGAAATTTTAAATCAGAATAACCATGTCCGAAAGCAATTCAAGAAAGCTATTGATGCCAAGAGGATTAAGTTAGACTAGTGTGGAAGCATTTGAAAGCAAAATGTATTGTTCTTTGCAGAACAGAAAGGCTGTGCAATAGAAAAAGAACAAAAAATGAAAGTTAGGAAAATATTCTTTGTGCGACCATTACAATTTGCTTCAGAACTCTTTTAACAGCCTGTCAGGAAAACTGAGCGTTCGAAACAAATTCAAGAAATTGAAAGAACGTTTGAGAAAAATATATTCCTGTCAAACAGAAGGAGGTGTCTCGCAACAACATCAATCAACCAATATCTTTTAGCTCTCTGTGCGCAGGACTTCAAACAAAGCATCCAACTCAAGCCGTCTGTTCAAGATCTTTCCTTGTCTTATTTCATCTTTTATGCCAGTCTGCTCTTTCTCTTTTTCGTGTGTTTGTTTTTTTTTTAGTCTCCTTTTATGTCTCTTATCCTGTGTATTCCAAAACAGAGACTGTCATGTAATCCTATCAATTAGTTTTTCTTTATGTTTGTACTATCAAATGCTGTCATCTTTTCATCAGCTCTTGTTCCACTGGTGTTTGTTTCGCTCTTTCAAGAACATGAGAGGCCGTATGTGACCCAGTAAAACCAGAAAATGAAATCAACACTAAGTTTTTTTTTTAAAACCTAGAAAAATTAGCACATATCTAAAGAATGGGAAAAGGTAACTGGAATAAACATCTCAAACGAACAAAATGTCAGGCCGCTAGTCAATGCAGGCCTGTTGCAATGCTCAATGTTGAAGAAAAAATATCCCTTTCTGAAGGTAAAAGTACTCACTTAATATCTTCTTGTGGACGGTACACTGACACTACCATTCAGACGAAAGGTTTCCCAGGCGCCCAGAGCATGCAACAATGATAAGCAATAAAGAAAGCAGTCTGAGAGAACAAATGTCTATGAAATCTGGTAGGGTCCAGCTAATACAGATGTATAGGTCCCAAGCTAAACGTTAGGGCAGGCCCTTGAAATGTACCCTGTTCATCGAGAGACTGTACGTATGCTAACACTGTATTTCCCAGGGCGTTTTTCCTCAGATTTTCAGTTAGAGAGTACACAGCCAAATGGTTTGATCTGCAAGTGGTATAGTAATGGAATGTACTCGTACCATTTCACCGACACTGTTCGTGTTAGCTAAAATGGTAATTGTCAACATTTATAAGTGATCACGAGGGCAGCTGTAAACTGACATTAAACGTTTAAAAAATGACGAATGATATTGGAGTCAGTTTAACAAATGAATATAAACTAAAAACTGCGGATGTACGGAATTATCCTTCGTGAGCCACAGTCACAAACACAAAGGTGAGAAATTCAGAACGCCTATGAGAACATACCTAAGGATAAAGAGACACGTGGAAAAACAATTATTAGCTAATAAGTAAAAATACTAATCAAGAACAAACTTCAAAGCAAAGATGCTTATTACAATAACACAGCAATGTGATATCAAATGACGTGAATGAATGAAAAACAAGCCTGATTTAAAAGTTATACTTGATGTAATGAGGAACAGAATGCTTCTATTTATGGTTGCCATATTGTGACGCGACATTGCTTCATCGCAGAAACTAACATTTTTTGATCAGGCCACTCTTTTCATCCAGTTATTTCATTTCACAATCTTTGCTGTAGTCAGTTTCCTAAAGAAGTGCGAGCAGAAAATTTCGCTGAACTCACACAGGATCGCTGTTTACACCAATAAACTTGTTCGTCTGCTTTCCTATGTTGCTCATAATAATCGTCGTAGGGGTTGGGCGGTGGACCTATAAATTGTTAATATAATGTTAGTGTGATTAGTATTATAACTCCCAAAAGTCGTTATCTTATTGGTCAAAGCAAAAACGCAATTTCTTCAAATTCTGTGACGACACAATGAAGCTGTTCAGAAAGGTGGTTGGTGACATTTAAGAGCAATGTATACCCTAAGGAATTCAGCACACGATGGCTTCATTTTAATGTTTCTTCCTAGAACACGGATCTCTATTAAAATAAATCCTGTGAATAACCATGGTCCATGAAGATTGAAGTTTCGTTTAGCGGTTCAATGCTCATCAAAGCTTCCGTAAAAAGAGATCTGAAACGGTGGAAAATTGAGTTGTTCCCAGGGGCAAAGACAGTGAAAGAAAACAACCTTTCATCGACCTCTGTTGTGTTATATTTGTTGTTTACAACTATGACTTGAGTTGTCCAATGTCAGCTTGGTCTGTGCGATGAATAAATCGAAACCTCGACATAACGCGATTCCTGGTGTGCACATAATTCGATCGCGTTAAACACAGGGAAGAGTTATTGCTACGTATTTAGCTAAGAGTGGCCTGACAGATTTCGTATCTTGAAAATAATTTGGTAAGAAGTAAAGAAAAACACAAGTTTTAGGGATCAACTTTTATTACTATTACCCCAAACCCACTAAAAAATTTTTAACTGGATTGTTGCTACCGACGATACGAATTGCTACAAAGCTATAACAATTTTCACAATTATTGTGTACAACGACACTAAGTTCTGTGATCTTTTCACATCTGTAATCTTGTAAAAAATTATGTTAGTTTTTTTTCGGCTTTAAATTTTGTATGACGGGCCCAGGACAGGTTACTCGATGTTCTTTCAAATTTTAGTTGTTTAAAATGTACGATGATAGAGAGCCGTGTGCGAAATTTCAGCTCCCAAGGTAAACCTAGTTAACCAATGACTCAAAGATCTGAAACATCCAAGTAACGCTCATGTCAAATTAATTAATACAATTGTTTAAAAATGGGAGCATAATGGTATTCGCACTATGTCAAAGCTCGTGCTAGAGTGAGGCGCGTTGTGGCAGGGATTTTTACTGTATTAAGATTAGGTCTGCTCAACACTGTTGTCGGGCGTCACTTTTTGTTTTTTAATTTGGTATAATAAATGTAACACACACAAAAACACACATACCAACTGGCATAGGTATTATAGTCAGAAATTGCAGAATAGGTGCATCAAGCCAAATTCATGGCAGCCTGAATAAAAAAATATTCTGAGTAATATAATTTGCCAGTGGAACAGGAAATGAGAAGAAGACGCTGGAGGTGGATAGAGCACACTGGTGTAATGGTTACCACATTGCGCTGGCGATCAGGTGTTCACGGTTCAAGCCCGGGCGTAGGCATTTGAAAGAGTGTCATCGACCGGGATTTTGGCTGAATAACCTGAACGGCTCCTGAGATAAACCCTATTTTAAGCTTTCTGAAGATCTATCTTGATAAAGTCATGTCTCGTTTCAGGTTTCATAGTATTGGAATTTATAATATTTTCAGCATATGTGTAAATTCCATAGGCTGTGAGACCATCTGCTGTTACTTGGTTTTCGTGTCTTCAATATTACTTCTCCACGGAACGGCCTCTGCTATTTATGTATATTTGTTGCTTCCTCCATGAAATTCCCAATTATTTTATGTTGTCACTGATGTTAGCCAGCTATGGTTTTAAATTAGTCAAATATTTTTCCAGCACTGTAGACAAGTTACATGAGGGAAATCATATGCAGCTGACTTAAAAAATATTTTGAAACATAGTGGCAAATTCAGAACTAATTCTGACTTCTCTCGTATAACAAGGTTTAGGCTGTCCCATAGCAGAAAGTGACGTAGGGGGAATGAAGTGTTAGAGACTTCACTAAATTAGGTCCAGTTTTTTTTATGAGGTGAGGGTGACCAGTTCCATTCATTGCTGCCTTTGCCTTCCCTAACTCACGAGCGGAGTCAGGTATCTATTTACAGTTTAGTACATTGAAGCGCGACGCTTCTAGATTTTGGTCCCGAAACCCGGTGGCTACGGCGAAAGGAAAGCATTATGACCGTTTAGCCAATACGGACGCTCTTTTCTCATACAGATTTCTACTACTACTACTACTACTACTACTACTATTGTTATTGTTGTTGCTTGTTACTGTCAAATTGTGTGTCGCTGACATGATGTAGACTGTGGTAGTTGACTTGACTAATAATACAATAACGAATGTCGTGATACGGTTCGTCTTCAGTGTATACAGATACCAACAGTGGTATAGGATATTGGAACTGGTCAATAACTGCAGGTGACGCTTATCGACATGTTTGACCACATTTATTAAACGTCTTCACGGCTGACATCAGCATATTACAGACATGGCATTTCATACAATTGACGATCAGCATACATATTTAAAAATAGACTTCAAACTGGTCTTGGCCGAATAAGACTAGCAACTAGGCATCATATACCCTAGTTGAAGTATGCGGTCAGACAAAAACTTATATCTCCGTGGCCCGTATGAGAATTAATAAATATAACTGGTGGCTAACAAGCGACGTACGTACTTATTGCCTGACGTGGCTAATAAATCATAGATAATGGCCAACAGGTTCATCTGCAAGCCAAACACTGGCTATGATTATTAGTTACTATTAACATTTCTGTCGTAGATTTTAGATAGGTGATTAAGATAGATTCTGGTCCCGTCTGAATAGAACTAGAACAGGTGGTAACTCAGTGAGATAAAGGTAAAGAAATAGATTTCACGAGTGAAATGGTGGAAAAGGTAGAGTCTGTCCTTGGATTGAGAAGATCCTCTAGTCCAGCCTATCTTTTACGACTGTGATTTGTTTATCAGACAGTTTACCTTTCAGTATATATTAACATATATATTATAACCACTCACATACACACACACAGATAAGTGACGACAATTAGACGCACAAACGTGAAACTATATTAATGGAGTAGGGATATTGGGCCGAGCTGACCGACACAGGTAATAAAGTTTTATGTTAAGTTTATTTATCATAAAGAAAACTTCACAACATTTAGTATCAAATATCAAATATATAAAAATCAAAGGTTACAGAATTAATAAAGAAATAGACACATAAGTGCGAGTCCCTCTGTTGAGACAAGATCCCGTTAGAAAAGTTATTAACCCCCAAAAGGTCAAAAGATTAGCAATATGGTATAGAATTTGAATATACTGTCAAGAACAGAGTTTCTAATTAATCTATCCTGGAAAAAAAATGAACAGTATTAGAAAACATAAGAAGAAAAAACAAAGTGAGTGTAATGATTATACAATGGAAGAATTATTCACTCCTGCTTTCTCTCGCTCTGACAAACATGTGGCCACATTTCAATCTCGCTTACCTAATTGCTGATTTACAACGTCTGGAACAGAACTCCTTGGTACACACAACAGATCTAGTGTTGGGTTTTTCTTTTTTGGCAAAACAAGCCCCAGTTCCTCATATTTACTGATTAATCCTCTTATTTGGGGAACGCTTGCTTTGTTACTATTTATTGAATCTGTTCATGTCACAGCAATTAGTCCAGTTAGGAAAACACTTTCGAGATCTAATGTTCACAGTGTACAGTAGCTTGAAATATTCGATAGTTAAATAGAATGTCAGGTAGATAAATCTCTCTGTATAGATCCTCGCCACAACACTGTGGTTGGTAGTCAGGTAGTGTTAAATTTTGATAACTTCGCCACAGCGGGCTGAATGTAAATGAAAAATGGAAAAAGAAAGCTGGGTAGCTATATGTCCAGTTAAATTTTATTCTTATAGTCTTTTCTTGGTACTCTCTCTTTCTGGGTGAAACAAGAGGGCCAAACAGGTCAACCTCGAAGACCCGGTATTTTATATAAGAATGTTTTTGGTACTGTTGGACTTAGACCCGTTCTCTCCGATTAGACCGCTGGTAGGTTTAGGGTTGTGACCCGTACTAGATTTTAGGAACAAAATACAAACATTTAACCACAATATAGTATTCTATCCTAACCCCGGTTATTAACTTTGATTTAAAAAAACACCAGTGTATAGTTTATCTTATCGCTATTATTAACCCGTGAAATAAATTCTAGTCATTTACAAAAATTGCACATAATGGATTAGAGATAAATATATATTTCGTCAATACTACATTGCCTAGTGCATTTACTAGTCAATTAAATTATCTCTTTTTCTGGATGGTAGCGCGTAATAAAATTAAAATTAGCTATATGTTATTTTAATTCGCTAGTCAATTAACACCCAAAAATCCTAGCAAAATATAATGACGGACTTTAACCATTAAATCACTCAAAAATGCTAGTATAAATATTTACCGCAACACAGAAAATTTAACTATCTCCAATCGAAAAACTAAAAAACTCCACTAATACAAATGGTCTAGAAATCGAAGCTAGATGTTCTGAAAAATTCTGTGGCTACTAGATAAATTGAGTTTAAAGCATGAAGTATATATATGAATTAGGTAGAAATTCGCTAGCGATTGCCAGATTTTACGCCTTAACCCGTATTCTGGGCAAATCTGCGGTTCGATTCTGAATTAAAGTTAATTTTTACACTTATGCCGACCGTAGACGTATCCAACGAACAACTAGTCTTTTGATCTCGTCTCGTCTGTAGCTAATTACGATCACGAACGAACGATGCGGTCGGTAACTTGGTTATCCGCCCCTTATTCTACAATCGCTTAATTCCCCCTGAGAAAGTGCACTTATCAAAAGGTACGACTTTTGGATTATCGCTCTTGATTCTACAAATATACGACCCGTCCCCTCTCTCTACACGCGTCATAGTCTGGCCTGTCACTATTACAGCGGTTGTCCAATCGCTGGCGTTATAATTCAGTTAATGGCTCTTACTCGCTAGCTGTTTACCTGTCCCGTTGTGGACTAGTTAATCGGTCTGTTTATAAACAGTCCTAGTGCCTGTAAGACAATAGAGAAAAGAAAAAAATAGGTGTGGCTACAATATGAGTTTGACAGATATAGAAGTACGAGGGTTCTGCGTTAACAAATCGTGCATACTAATAAGAAAGCAACGTGGAAGCCAGGTGGTAGCAAAAACGTGTTGATACATGTAATCTATTTACATAACTCTGTCACAATGTCCCATAACCGGGAACTCATAAACACAAACGTCCATATGGGACTATTTTCATATGGCAAATGGCCACGACTAATGGTCGTATAGCAACTCGTGCGGACGATTAATGGCCCCCCCCCCCCCCCCCCAGATCCTAGATACATTCACTGTTCAAAGCTAGTGTAGTATCGTATTTAATCAAAAATTATTAATTTAAATTGAAATGCGATTTGCAAAAGACGCGCTTAACTAGTACTTGTAATATAGCCCTAATTACTGGCTTAACATTGTTGTTATTATGATTATTATTATTTCATTCTTATTATTATTTGGATTACTCCATAAACGAATGTTAAAATATGACATCTATTAAGAACACCACCACGAAATATTTGATAAGTTTGGTACTGAAAATAGAAGAAGTTTTCAACGTAATACTCCCCAGCAGGAAGTGTCATTGCCAGACATTATCTTCATTTTTCTGTTGTCTGTAGCACACAGCGGCGACAGATTTCAAAAAAATCTCGTTTTAGAACAGGCATGAGTACTTTACTGATCAGGTAAGAAGATACTTTTACTGCTCTATTGATCCAACGTGGAGTACATTTGCTGTGAACTTTTTTCCGAGTGAAAACAAATCCTATTAACAAAATTACGTGCACGCACACTCGAATTTGAGAAGTTTTATGTTCCCTCCATTAGACCACTAAAAAATATGACACGTGGTGCCGGTACTGCGTGACTTAAAGAAGTCTAAATGGAAAAACGGAGACACGACGATATTGTTTCGTTCATTTCTAACATTGAACTGTGGTAGGGTGTGTAACCACTCTAGTGATTGTTTGGCTGGGTACGTGTGTACCTAGAGCAGCGATTGTCAACCTAAAGGTTGCGGGAAACATTGTGATGGGTCGCGTCTCTTACGGATCCCTTACTCGAAGTTTTAAACAACGTTGGCTGAATTAATTTTTACTTGTCAAATTTTGTTCAGCTGGCGTCGTTGTCGAAGAAAGAGAGTGACAGACAGGCAGACATGCAGACAGACAGATAGACAGATAGATAGATAGATAGATAGATAGATAGATAGATAGATAGATAGATAGATAGATAGATAGATAGATAGATAGATAGATAGATAGATAGATAGATAGATAGATAGATAGATAGGTAGGTAGGTAGGTAGGTAGGTAGGTAGGTAGGTAGGTAGGTAGGTAGGTAGGTAAGTATGTAGGTAGATAAGTATGTAGGTAGGTAAGTACGTAGGTAGGTAGATAGTTAAGTAGGTAGGTAGGTAGGTATGTAGAGAGAGAGAGGGGTATGAGCTATAAAACTAGAGTGTTATAGAGTGCTGGGATCAATACTCTAAAATGCACGTGTCTGGTTAATAACTAAGCTGTGTGTAAATGACAGTGCTAGAGATCGATGTCACTTCCGATGCATCAACTACAATTTGGATCCTAGTCGTATAAGAATACTCAGGTTTCACCACCAATAACAACACTACTGGGTTTTGTCTTGACATGTTCCAGACTGTTTTCACATACTTAAATCCATGTCAATTTCTTGGAAGGCATCCATTATGAATACAATTTTCTAGTACAAAGTAGATTTTCTAGTAAACATTCTCTTATTATTCGTGTGTATATGTATGAATATAAGTAAATATTATGTTTATGTGTGTGCATTTATATATATATATATATATATATATATTATATAAATATATATATATATATATATATATATATATATATATATATATATATATATATATATATATATATATATATATATATATATATATCACCCGTGTGTTGCCGGGGCCCGAAAGGGGAGCAAAGAATAGTAACACTGCACCCTACCACGCATGTCGTAAAAAGCGACTAAGGAGGGTTGGGCATGGGGCTGTTTACCCCATCCCGTAAAAACTTCGCACAGTGGGCTGATCACCTGCTTGCCAACCAATCTGATTACGGAAACAACGATAGATTGTTTGGTCTGTTTCTGTTCCACAAAGACGCCACTAGGCGTGGTGGAAACAGCGATAGATTGATCAATTTGTTGTTGCCCTAAGACGCCACTAGGCGTACTGGCCACACTGCTTTGCCGGTTGGTGGCTAAGGATGGAAGAAGAAGAAGATATATATATATATATATATATATATATATATATATATATATATATATATATATATATATATATATATATATAGAGAGAGAGAGAGAGAGAGAGAGAGAGAGAGAGAGAGAGAGGGGGGGGAAGAGAGAGAAAGAGAGAGGGACAAAAGAGAGAGGGAAACAGAGAATTGTTCCCGGGGGTCTGTAAGCAGATAAAGAAAGAATATAACTACATCTCCCTCGGGCATGTCGTAAGCAGTAGAGGATTGGGCTGGCAACCTTATCACGTACAAGAAATTGCTAGAGAATCCACTACTGCCGGAGCACATGAATATTTTGGTACAGGCTACCTGGGGACCAGCTGCTACGATGGCTCCATGCTCCACAGGGGAGCGAAACGGGAAAATGTTTGTGATAAATATACAGTATAAGTTACCTTTTCCTAGACGAACTGACATCAAAGGCTAGCGACCCTCACTTACGAGAAAACAGCGACTCATCTTAAATTAAATTACCGTGATGAAAAATATCTTAGAGTACAAATGAAAGAAAGTTCTTGATTAGATTACTTCTGGTTTGATTTTGGTTTTAAGGACTATAATCATTGCACACGGACAACTCCATCAGTGCTATGATCTTCTCCCTTAGATCACACAAGGGGGATCTCAGCACAGTGCACGAACTCCGTAGCACCGAGGAGAATCCAAATGTGTGTATACAGGAATCACAAATTCTATAAATATTTTTGAGGTGGATAGGTTTCTTATTTTTAAATTTTGCCATGGCAGTGGCCTTATCGCCTACTCCATACGATTTCCAACTGCCGTGGGATTTTTAACGTGCGCAACCTGCACACGGAACCTCCTGTTTGTTTGCTCTTATCCGAGAAGGCTAGGCATCCGATCTGACTACCCAGGAGACCAGGGGGGAGTATGACATAGTTACTACCACTGGTTCTGAAAACAATTTCCATAAATTATATTTCCTCTACTAGGGATCAAACCCGGTAGAATTCGAGGCCAACGCCATACCTCTTAGCCACTCGGATCACTTACAATAAAGCAAAGCGCATGGATAGTGCTTACTTTTATTCGAATGTCGATCCTGATTAAATGTGTTATACGTGTTTTGCAAGTTTCTGAAGTTGTGACATAGTGGCACACAGTCATTTTTCCACAGTCAGACATTTTACTTGTTATGTAAGAGATAATCAAAAAATAAGATTTATAATAACAGACACAAATGATTGAAGAAAAGAAGAGGAAAACATCAAAAAAGATTAATAATTTCAAACACGTGACTCGAATTTATAACAGACAAAGGTTGTCACATAGAACAGGGGTTCTCAACTTTGTTTTTGCTCAAGGTCCCCGTCTGAGCTTCATTTACCTCTGTGGCCTCCCTTATAGTGGCTGTTAGCTGGAAAAAGGTACTTGACCATCTTACTGTGGCCTCCCTCATAGTCGCTGTTAACTGGAAAAAGGTACTTGACCATCTTACTGTGGCCTCCCTCATAGTCGCTGTTAACTGGAAAAAGGTACTTTACCATCTTACTGTGGCCTCCCTCATAGTCGCTGTTAGCTGGAAAACGGTACTTGACCATCTTCCTGTGGCCTCCCTCATAGTCGCTGTTAGCTGGAAAAAGGTACTTGACCATCTTACTGTAGCCTCCCTCATAGTCGCTGTTAGCTGGAAAAAGGTACTTGACCATCTTACTCTGGCCCTCTAGAAATATGGCATGCCCACGTTGAGAACTATTGACACAGAAGACTCTGCTGTAGGGGTGGGTGAAGCGTTCAAAACTTCACTATACTAGAGTCAGCATTATGAGCTGGATTGACCAGTTCCGTTTCTCGCCGCCTTCACCTTATCTAACTCAAGAGCAGTCGTGTACCATTTACAGCTGTGTAGACTGGAACGTGGAGCTACAAGTTTCGATCCAGAAACCCGGTAACTTTATCACAAGAGACAATCACTCTAACCGCTTTGCCAACCTAACTCTGGTAAGTTTATTAGGATGTAATGACTGTAGTAAAATCTGCGAGAATAATCGCTCATTTCAGTAAGATTTTAGTCATAAAATGATAATAAATAAATCCGACCTATTGTGTCTGACGGTGATGCTCTCACACGCCAGCAACGCTGCCTTTTGTGCAGTGCTAAAGCCTATAGAACGATTCCACGGTAAAAATCTAACACGCGTTTTAGTTTCGGTTTCGAAAACGTACTACCAACATTTAACATTTTGCCAGATCTGCTGCATACATTTTGCAGCCTAGACTTATAATTAACGATTTTGTGGAAGTGTGCCGCAAAATAACTATCTGAATTAACGTAATAGTTTACTTTAACGCTGGTAATAAGTAGTAATCCTTACATTTTTTGGGTAGTGTTACACGATACAATACAAATTATTAACGCCAATTCTTAACCCGCCACGCCAACACCCCGCCTCGCTTGATAGTCCGCCATGCATATATACACGCTGGCACAAAGCCAACAGAGGCAAAACACGCAGACAAATTTTATTGCCTCCTCGCGGTAATGTTTCTGACGTCAAAAAAACAAGTTAGTTATTTGAAAAATACATGCTAGCGAGAGGGGAAGATGGCCGTCTTGTGTAAAATATTTATTTGACGATGACCGGTGACAAAATTGAAAATCTAAAACCATAATGAAACTGAACATACAAAATATATAGTAGTATAGCTTAGAATTCACTGAGCAAGAATGTGTTTTAAATAATATGATAGTCCCAGTATTAGACAAGTTATTGAGGAAATACTAAATGTCTACGAACGCACGACCAGACGGACTGTTGTTCCTGCTTGTTTTTTTCATAACGTTAGTGGGGACACCGGCTTAGAAGGGAGGCATTGAGGTAAATTCAAAATTCGCTTGGGTAACAAGAGAGGGGAGCGGTAGGAAAATTGTTACCAAAAACTAACATCGTTTTGCATCGGCATAACTAAAGCAGACTGGCCAATCGACTACCAGACGCAGAGTATGTTTGGGATTATTTTTGTTTTTCAAAAACTGCATTTGAATTCTGGTGGTCGCAAGCTTTCGATTGGCCAGTGCTACTAAATATTAGCAAAAAGCTTTCACTATTCATTGCCAGTTGAACAGTATTTTTTATTCAGATACGCTGAGAACAGCTGTGATAAAATTTAAAGTAAATTAAATAACTAAATAAGTATTTCACTGTCTGGACGGAGCAGAAGAAACTGAGGCCATTTCTTTGCAAAGTCAGCGTCATTTGTTTATATTTCTTGATTTGTGGTAAGAATGCTTTATGAATTTTTATGAATTTAATATGTTTAATCCCCTTACCAAAGTTAGATACTGCTATTGGGAAAAAGTGAAGGACGTGCCGGGAGCAGACATTGTTGAGTCCTCACGTTGAAATGTATCTAACTAATGTATGTTGTCATGATTATGTTTGAATATTATTGTATTAGAGTATATTAGTAAGCCTCCGTGTTCAAGGAACACTGTTCAGCATGCCTGAAGCATTTATATTTAAAAAGAAAAAGATGAGAAAAATATATAAAAGGAAATGTGGTTACCCCACATTATATTATTGAGGAAAACTATGTAAACGTACAGTGGCGTATCTGCCATAGAGACCAGAGGGGTGGTCACAGCAAGGTGGGAGTTATGAAAAATTAGGGGATGAGTGCAAATGAAATGCACGCGAGGCTGACCCCATACCCACGTATGAAATTAAATAAAAGAATAAGTTATCAGATGTAAAAGGCCAGGGTGTTTTTTGTTGCAGAGGTTTTGTTTCCTGTTGCCAGCTGGTTACAGGAAACCTGAGGAGTGACTTCTTCTTCTTCTTCTTGCGATCGCATCTTTGATGATTACACCGTCAGACGAGTTCTCATGATGAATTCGACTGTTGTTTGAAGTTCCTCTTTAACTCCATATAGCTTTGAGTTTAGTGTTGAGTCATTCGGCCAGTATATCTTTCTTAACTGGTCATACAGAGGACAGTCCTGTAGAACATGCTCAGCAGTTTGTTCGTTTAATCCACATGTGCACAGTGGTGAAGCAGACAATCGTAGCTTGTGCATGTGTTTATTCAGTTTGTTATGCCCTGTCCTGAGTCGAAAAATAGTTATCTGTCCCTGCCGGTCGAGAGTGTGATAGTCGTCTTTGGGTTGGTTCTGTTCTCTTCTGATAGTCTGGATAGCTCTCTTTTTCTCAAAGTATGTGACTTCATTATCTTCTTGTTCACATTCTCCTCCCTTTTTTGCAAGTTTATCTGCCTTTTCATTTCCGGGTACACCACAATGAGATGGTACCCACTGAAGTATGGTTCTCTTTTTGGCAGCTACCTTGTTTAGTTCATTTATCAGATGCGGGAGTTTACCACCCTTGAGAGCTTGCAGGACAGACAGTGCATCTGTGAGGATGACTACCTGGTGGCAGTCAGAGTTGGTGTTATAAATCATATTTGCAGCTTGCTCTAGAGCTTGAACCTCAGCTGTATAGTTGGAACAGAATTTACCAGTGGGAATGTGCCTAGTCTCATAGTGGTTGTCAGGATATGAGATAAAGATACCGGCACCTCCATTCCTAACAGCATTAGTTGCTGATCCATCTGTATAGGCATGTATCCATGATTGATCGGGATAGCTTTCTTGGATCATACTCAATGTAGCAGTTCGTTTTTGCAGATCATTATACTCACATCCACTTGTGAGACCACTGACTGATGTATTAATTTGGAGGGCACTGCTGGCCTGCTCCCATGGTACAGGGTATAGGGTGGGCTTCAGTGGTGTTGTCTTCATGGATAGTTCTTCTTGATGCTGTCTTATAAGTCTTTTCCCCCGATGCACAAAGCTGCTACGCTTTAGACGTCCCAATGCCAGATCATCTAGTCTTGCCTTCATTGGGTGCATTGGCATACTGTTGTACTTTTCCATCTGGATCATGGTTTTTGTGTCTCTTCTATGGGACAATGTCTGTAATCCAGCAACCTTCTGCATCTCTGTTATTGGTGTAGTTTTCATGGCTCCTGTAATGAGCCTGAGAGCTTGATTTTGCACCTTGTCCAAAGACTGCAGATGTGAGTTAGCAGCTGATGACCATGCTGCTGAGCTAAACTCTAAGTGTGGTCTTATTACTCCATTATAAATCTTCTTTAGATTTCGTTCATTTGCTCCCCAGTTGGTACCTGCTAATTTTCTGAGTATGCCTAGTCGTCTTCGGGCCTTTCCTTCTGCGTTTTCAATATGCTTATTTCATGTAAGCCTTTGGTCAAATGTCACCCCAAGATAGGTGGGGTAGCTTTCTTCCTTGATCACGGTTGTCCCTAGGTGTATGTTAGCTGATTTGTCCTTGGGGGCGAGGGAGAACAGTGTTGTGGAGGTTTTGTCTGTGTTTATTGTGATAAGCCATTTCTCTGCCCATGACACTAGCATGTCTGCTGCCCGCTGCATTCTATAATTTGCTGTGGTGACATTTTCATCAGCGCACCAGAGTATTAGGTCATCTGCATATAAGGCAGCTTTAACTCCTGCAGGGAGATCTTTCACCAGGTCATTGATGTAAACAAGGAAGAGTGTTGGGGAAATTACTCCTCCTTGAGGTACCCCCTGATGGAGCAACACTTTTCTGCTCTGCAGACCGTCAAGAGTGACTCTAGTTCTCCTGTTATGCAAGTATGACTGGATCCATTTCATCATGTTGCCTTGGATTCCACTTCTCCTAAGTTTTGCAATGAGGCCATCTTTCCACACCTTGTCAAAGGCCTGCTTGAAGTCGACCCAGATCGTTAGGACCTTTTTCTTCTCCTGGAAGGCATCTTCTATTGCTTGAGACAAGTAAGTAACTTGATCTTCTATACTGTAGCATTCTCTAAATCCAGCTTGTTCCGGCACCAGGATCTGCTCAGACTCTAAATACCATTTCAATCTGTGGTTGACTATTCGCTCCATAGTCTTCCCAACACAGTTTGTGAGACTGATTGGCCGGTAACTTGCAGCCTCGGTCTTACATTTCCCTTTCTTTAGTATGGGTATTGTGATGGCTTCTCTCCATACTTGGGGTACCGTTCCTTTCAACCAGCTGTGGTTGAATATCTCAAGCAGTTTTGTCTTTGCTGCTGAGCTCAGATTTACTAGCATTTCGTTGCTGATTTTGTCTGGGCCGGGTGACTTTTGAAACTTAAGCTTGGAAATAGCCTTCTGTAGTTTTCCTAGTGTGATGGGTTCCCTCATTGGGGCAGGAGTATCTGTCTGTCCCATGGTTGCCAGTATTTCTTTTCTTATCTCTCTCTCTGATGATCTATGTTAATGGGTAAGTTGCTTTCTGAACTGTATCTTCTAGCAAACAAGTCTGCAGCTTGTTTTCCTCTGAAAAGTTTGCCACCTTCATCCAATGTGATAGTCTGCCTAGGTGAGGAACGCTCTTCATTTAGAGACTTGACTAATCTCCAAAGTTTCCTGCCGTCTTTCTCAAGGTTCAGCGATGCCGTTTTAGTTCTCCAGCTTTTCCGTTTTTCTTCTAGCTTTGTTCTCTGAAACTCTGCTACAGCCTTTTTCCATTTGTTGTGAGTTTCAAGTGAAGGCTGAGACTCTGCGTCCTTTCTAGCCCTGTCCATGGCTTCCTGACGTTCTTGGAGTGTGCTGGACCAGTATGGTATGTAGTTACGCCGGCATCCTTTGGGAATGGTTTCTTTTGCAGCTTGTAGTATGCATCTGTTGAAGTCTTTTACCACTTCATTAATGTCTCTGTTCTGTACCTTGATGGTAGACAGCAGCGTGTTCACCTGATGCCTGAATAAACCCCAGTTGGCTTTTTTGTAGTTCCATCTTGTAATGGCTGGGCCTGTACTGAGAGTTGCACTCTGGACAGTAAGAAAGATTGGGCGATGGTCGCTTCCCCCTAGTTGGTCTCCTACTTCTCTACTAATAGATCCAGCTATATCTGGTGTGGAGAAGGCAAGATCTGGTGTTGAAGTTGTGTGCCATCCTCTGGAGTAGAAGGTAGGAGTATCTGTGGCATTATTGACTAGGATTAGGGAGTGATCATCTTGCCAAGTTTCAACCTCTTCACCTCTGTGATCCAGATGGTTATAGCCCCAGCTCTGGGAGTGGCTATTAAAGTCTCCAACTGCTATAAAGTTGGTGGCTGGTACCTGTATAGAGCTGAGACTCAGGGTTTGTTGTTCGGACAGTAATAGTTCAGGAGTTCTATTTCCATCTTGTCTACCTTTATCTGCAACAGCTGATATTCTGCTCCATCCATGAAGGTTTTCCTTTCGTGTGCAGGAATGTTATTCCTTACAAGAGTAAGTACTCCTCCTTTTCGTCTATCTTTTCTGTCGGATCTGAAGCATTGATATCCCCTTATTTTAAAGGTTTGATCTGCTTTCAAGTGAGTCTCTTGGATACAGCAAACACTGACTTGCTTCTCATACAAGATGTTTTCCAGCTCTGTCTTTTTGCTGTATCCAGCCTGCTTGCTGTTCACTCCCTCTGCATTCCAGTGCATCATGACAAGTGGCACTCTGGGTTTCTCTTTTTTCTGTTTTGTTTTGGTCAGTAGTTCTCCTCCGCCGTCTGCTGACTCCACAAGACGGTCTAGAGGGTCCTCCAGTAGCTGAGGGTGGGCTCTGTCGAGGCTCAGAGCCCGGCACTGCACCTGCCTGGTGGAGCTCCACAGGGCGAGCACCAGTACGAGATTTATTTGACGGTGTACTCTCCATAGAAAAAAAAAGCGAGTTGCGTGATACTGTGGTTTCCGGTGCGCCTTCTGGCCTAGTATCTATGACTTTAGCACCTGTTCAACGGGAGAGTGGGCTCATCCCTAATCTGTTTATGTTCCCAGTAGTAGACTATTCGCAAGCAGCCTGGGGGTGTCACTGCTCTGCGCGGACCTTGTTTACCGAGGCGGCGTCCGAGCTCGTATGGTGAAAATATGGTTGCATTATCTTCAAAATAGCCCTGTCTTTCCTGCCATCCTGCAACTTTGAGTTAGGGAGTTCTGAGCTCCAGTCTCTTTCCCAGGCATTTTATCCTGGCCTGGCACGCATACAGAGGACCCCACTTCTGGTTCTAAGTTAGCAGTTGGGGACAGGTGGGGTAGCACACTGTGCATTCCCCGTCATCCAGGGGGCTCTCAGTAGTATACAATGAGGTAAACAGGTAGTATTCAGGCGGCGGCGTGTGACTTTTATATAGCAAAATACTCCGATCGATTTCAGGCGTTTTCAGGCGGTGGCGCATGACTTTTATATAAGGAAAACAGGTAGTATTCAGGCGGCGGCGCATGACTTTTATATAAGGAAAACAGGTAGTATTCAGGCGGCGGCGCATGACTTTTATATAGCAAAAAAAAAAAAAAAAAGAAAAAAAAAAAAAAACAAAACAGGTCGTATTCAGGCGGCGGCGCATGACTTTTTTATATAGCGATATATTTTAGCGGCAAGGCTTCCTCTGACGATCAGACGTATGACTTTTTATATAGTAATATACGATAATGGTGTTGTGTATACAAAATACTTAGACAATATATATATAAAAAATCGATAATGACGGAAAATTTAAAAAATCGATAATGTTGGGTTACTAAGAGGGTTTTTGAAGTGCCTTTTTTGGGCTGGCGTGGGTGATGGTGTAGCTGGCGGGGTGGGTTAGGGTGGATTTTTGTGTGATGTGGTAGTGTATTGGTGTGTTTGTTTAGACATATATACACACATATATACATTCATATATACGGAGATGTGGTGACGTTGTCAGGATGCATCTGTGGTGACGGAGGCTTAGGTTACTAAGGGGTTTTTTAAGGGAACGGGTATTGCATTTTGGCTGGCGGTGATGCCTCATGGGTGTGTGCTGGGGTGTAGCTGGTGGATGTATGTATGACGCAGGAGTGACGTGTTAGATAGAAGTATATAGTTAATGATCTCTTTTAAAAGAATACTTGAGTAAAGAGGAAAATATAAAAATCGATAATGTTGGATTAGGTTACTAAGAGGTTTTTTGAAGTACCTTTTTTTGTGTTGGCGTGTGTGCTGATGTATGTTGTAGGGGTAGCTGGCGGGGTGGGTTAGGGTGGATTTTTGTGTGAAGTATTGTGTTGATAGTGTATCGATGTGTTTGTTTATACATGTATACAATATATGTATAAAAAATATAAAAAATCGATAATGTTGGGTTACTAAGAGGGTTTTTGAAGTGTCTTTTTTTGGGCTGGCGTGGGTGACGATGTAGCTGGTGGGTTAGGGTGGATTTTTGTGTGATGTTGGGTGTGTTTGTTTAGACATATAGACATACATATATACATTCATATATACAGAGATGTGGTGACGTTGTCAGGATGCATCTGTGGTGATGGCGGCTTAGGTTACTAAGGTTTTTTTAAGGGAACGGGTATTGTTTTTTGACTGGCGGTGATGACTCATGGGTGTGTGTTGGGGTGTAGCTAGTGGTTGTATGTATGACGCAGGAGTGAACTGTTAGATAGAAGTATATAGTTAATGATCTCTTTTAAAAGAATACTTGAGTTAAAGAGGAAAATATAAAAATCGATAACGAGGACTTAGGTTACTAATGGATTTTTTAAGGAAGCGGGTATTGTTTTTGTGCGAGGGGGAGGATGACGATGTATAGTGGGGTGTGTTGGGGTATGGGTTATTGTGTGCGTGTATTTTAATTGTTGTATATACAATATATATATATATATATATATGGGAGTGAAGTGTTAGAGACCTAGGTCTACCATCGAAAGTGCGACACGGTATTGTTGTGTATTATTTATTTTACATATAGACATATTTTACAACAGTTATACGAACAGTTAGACGATAGACTTAGATAATAAGAAGACGATATATTTAGACTTTTAGACAATAGGAAGACGATAGTTAGACGATATATACATATAATAGGGAGATATATTTAGACAATAGGAAGACGATAGTTAGACGATATATACATATAATAGGGAGATATATTTAGACAATAGGAAGACGACATATACAGAGACATACAAACAGTTATACAAACAGTTATATTGAGACATAGATGCAGGGGGTAAGATGGCGGGGTGACTTTTTATATAAGGAGAAAAATGGCGGCGCGCTGCAGGCGCAAGATGGCGGGATGACTTTTTATATAGGGAAAATGTACAAGGGCAAGAGGGCGGACTTGAGATAGCAAGCAGGTGGTATATGGCGCAAGATGGCGGGGTGATTTTTTATATAAGGAATTGAGGAGGAGGAGAGGAGGAGGTCCATGACTTTTTATATAGAGATATGTTTAGATAACAAGAAGACGTTATTTATAGACATATAATAATTCTGTAGGAGTGATGCAGGGGCAGGGGTGATATTTTGTGTGATGTGGTATGGTTTTGGAGGTGGAAGAGAGATATTTTAGATGTTGAGGTGAGATGTGGTGACGTTGTCAGGATGCATCTGTGTACATTTTTGGGGGTGTAGCAGGCGAGTTGACCAGCATTGAGAGGTGGGAGTGAAGAGGCGTCGGTAACGAGGTACGGGTGTAATGTAGCAGGTGGGGTTAGGTTAGGGGGGATATTTTTTTGTGTGATGTGGTATGGTTTTGGAGGTGGAAGAGAGATATTTTAGAGGTTGAGGGGAGATGTGGTGACGTTGTCAGGATGCCTCTGTGTACATTTTTGGGGGTGTAGCAGGCGAGTGGACCATCATTGAGAGGTGGGAGTGAAGAGGTGTCGGTGACGAGGTACGGGTGTAATGTAGCAGGTGGGGTTAGGCTAGGGGGGATATTTTTGTGTGATGTGGTATGGTTTTGGAGGTGGAAGAGAGATATTTTAATCTGTAATGTAGCAGGTGGGGTTAGGTTAGGGCGGAGTAGTAGGGTGTGTGTTGTGGAATTGTTTTGTTATGTGTGTTGGTGTGTGTGTGTGTGTTTATATGTCTACATCCGCGTGACTTTTATATAACGAAAATGTGTTGGAGGAACGTGGAGGAGGAGAGGTCTTGGAATATAGTAATATATAAGTTCATTAATGGCGGGCGTGTTGTGTGATGATTATTTTACAAACAGTTATACGTACATATTACAGATAGGTAGCCGATATTACAACAGTTAGATGCTATTTAGTTATACATATATAGAAATATAAAAGAGAAAACACTAGCTACATTTTATATATTTAGTGACAAAGTTAGTTGATCTATGGGTGACATATAACCGCACCTCTTTTCGTATACCCCTTGGAGCTCTCAGAACACAGGTGGTTCGGTTTACTTGGCGAGTCTGTCAATGCACGTTTTGTCTTGTTCGTTCAACGAGGGGGTCAAATGGGAAGATTTCCCTTTTAGTCTTCTAAGTTTGTCACTGCTGGGTTGACTTTTGTCAAACTTTTTTTGGCGCAACGTGTGGTGCAAATCTGCCTCCCGCTCGCAGCATAACGAAAAAGAGACGTTGGATGGGCGGGTTTTTTGCAGAGGTGTTTTAACGTGACACCAGGTACGGAAATCACATCTTTGAACATATCTACCCCTAGGTCCGCGTAAAAACTAACGTGTTGTTCTAACGCTGTGTGTGGCTAGTGATGAGAATATAAGACGCTGAGAGGTGAAGTTTGGTCGTAGACAACTACTCACTAGGAAATGCCCGTGAGGTGGTAGAAATACCCCCTCGACACGATAGAAATATGCCCTCGAGATGATATAAATATACCCTCGACACGACAGAAATATACCCTCGACACGACAGAAATATGTATGTGTAATGATAGAAAATATGACCTCGACACGACAGAAATATGCCCTCGACACGACAGAAATATGTATGTGTAATGATAGAAAATATGCCCTCGACACGACAGAAATATGCCCTCGACACGACAGAAATATGTATGTGTAATGATAGAAAATATGCCCTCGACACGATAGAAAGACGCCCGCGACACGACAGAAATATGTATGTGTAATGATAGAAAATATGACCTCGAGACGACAGAAATATACCCCCGAGATGATAGAAATGTGACCACTGGTTTTGGGAGAAAACTTTAGATATCACCCACCAAAGGATTTTCGCACGTGTAATAAAGGGGGGTCTCGATAAAATTTACTCTCTCGACCTTCACTCAGCTCTCCAAAGGTTTAAGTATTGCATCACTTCTTGGCATGTTCACCTAGTTAGTGGGAGCCGTCACCTACAAAGAGGTATGACCCCACCTGCAAGGGGTGGTCCTGGAAACAGTCTGTAGCAGTGCAGTCTGGTTGATCGAGTGCGGCTCGCAATGGGAAGGCAAAAGCGGTCCCTAAACAATGTCGGGTTGTAGTCGGTTGTGTCGATCGAGAGGTGGAGATATCACAGCTTAGAAGGGAGTTTTGAAGCGAGTTGAGGTTTTGTGTTTTCTTTTGTAGTGGTGTGGGTGAGGTCGGGAGGTTTTTTGTGTGATGTATTGTACCGGTAGTGTGTTTGGTTGTAGGTATCTTAATTGTGTGGTGTAGTTTGTGAGGCTGTCGAATCGTGGGGTGTGGTGGGGTATGGATTTTTTGTGTGTCGGTATTTAAATTGTTGTATCTACAATATGTATAGATCAGAGGGAAGTTTTAGAAACCAGTACTAGTTCTACCATCGAACTTGCGTCCTGGTAGTGTGTGTGTTGTTTATTTTACATATAGACAGGTATACATATACAAGATGTTACAGCAGTTATACGCTAAATAGTCAAGCTAAAACACTAGTCTCAAACGCATTGTAGGTCGCTTGACACCTGCCCAGCCTTATTTGCTCACTAACAGCAACTTGCTTAATGAAAAGCTAATCGATTGTGTTATAGCGGCTTTAAGCTAGGTTGTGAAACGGTTTGAGACACGATTCGTGGTGACAGATGGTTACATACTCAGAAACCTAATCGATACTCAACGTGCTGTTGAACAAATATTCAGTGTTAGCTTTCTCGGTTTGATAGACTCGGTCACTATTTATTAGCTGTAATTCTTTAAATAGTCTTGTTAAGGTATTATCTCTATAATATTGCGTATGCGTAAGCAATAACAGGAGATTTTGTGTGTGTTTTATTAGGTATAGATACACTACGCAAAAGTGATCTCACCAGAACTTTGTTATCTATGTAGATGTGTCGTAGTCTAGTTACAAACAGCAAGGTGGTTTAGAAGTAACTTTATCATTTTTATTGGCAGGAGTTATGTTATTATCGTTTACATGTTTTGTAACAAATTTGATTGCTCCAAAACTTTCACACAATTAGGTTACTACTTGACTTGAGAAGAAGGTCTTTTTATAAACACTCTTGAGTGAATTCCCATTTTTTCCTATCCGCTATAGAATAAAGAGGAAAATATATTTTTTAAAAGTATTACCTGTTATAGAGGCAGATGCGTACGGTTCGGTATGATGGGGGCGGTTTTGGTTTTGTGTTGTGTTGTGTGTGTAGTGGGTCACGGGGTAGTTTTCTTTATTATTTATATTATATCATGAGTAATAAAATCTACTTACCCCAATGTTCAGTTAATGTTATGTAAATGACCCGTAAACACTCGCAGTCTCCAACATTAAAAAAATATTGGGAAAGACCACGCTGAACAAAAACAAATAGACAATTTATTGAACACACCCGTAGAGATATACCTTGCAGGTAGACTAAAGTATGTCAGCAACTAAACACGTACTTAGCGTTACAAGCTGTAACTGATTCATGGTCGAGACCAGTTTCATACATTTTAAGAAAACCCAACAAACACGTGTTTGTACCCTCACTAGAAAGAAATCGGATCGATGACCCGTGCAAATCAGCGATCGTGAATTTCTGTTCACGTCACTCATACACACTTATTATATTGTATGTTTCAAACAACAAATATGCTAAAAACGTGAGAATCACTGTTTCAAGAACGTAAGATTCGTGCTAAAAACGTGAGAACCAACCAACATGTATTGAGAAGCAAGAATTTAAGAACCTTTGGTGTAAAACATTGTGACAATAAAAAACAATGTGAGAAGTACTGTTCAAGAATTTGAGAACCTTTGGTGTAAAACATTGTGACAATAAAAAAAACAATGTGAGAAGTACTGTTCAAGAACTTGAGAACCACTGTGTTTAAAAAACATTTACAACAAATATAAGTGTCTGTTTGGTACATTCTTTTTGAGTTGAACGACACGCGCCTCGAAAGATAGAAAGAGAGAGAGAGAGAAAGAGAGATAGAGAGAGAGAGAGAACGAACGAACGAACGAGCTTTATTTTCAAAGGGTTGAGAATTGGTCACGCAGACCCATCTAACATTCTGCCCTTCCTTTCGCTCACCTTTCATGCAGTATCCTTTCAATAGCACATGTATTTTTAGCAATATTTAAGCATACAACATTATCGAGGTAAAATAATAACATACATTTGTAACATGTAGACATAATCAAATTTAAGGGGGGAAAAAATTATTAATTAAAATACAGTAACAAAAATTAATACCTTAAAAGAGAAAGCGAGAAAAGAGAGAGAGAGAGGAGAGGGAGAGAGAGAGATAGAAAGAAAGGGAAAGAAAGAGAGAAAGATAGGAAGAGAGAAGAGAGAGAGCGAGAGAATAAAACACAGTCTTATTTTTAGGGTGTTATGAAAGGAAAGAGGTGTTAACAGACCTGCCCGCGCAGGCTGTGACAGAAAAGATATTGATTTACAACCACGCGCGTTCGAAACAGGTGACAATTTTCCCTTTCAGTTAAAATAACGGAGATTTAAGTACTAACGTGTTTGGTAGTTTGCACCATAGCAAGGCGTTTTCTTTGTGTAGCTAATGGTATGTTCTAAATATTCTTTTTAATGTGATAAAAGTGTTTATTAATTTTTTGCGTTATCAGATTCTGTCTTTTTTATATTTGTTATGTTAACACAAATAAGGCTCACAAAAATACTTGTTTAACAGTAGGTGAGAAAATAAGGAAAATCTTTTTTCCTAGCACATAATCGGTTAGTCTTATCAACCACTCTTTAAAAATGTTATGTCAAGATAAAAAATAAAACAATTTAGTATCTGAGTTAACATAAAACACACAGTTATTAAGCTGAGTTAACAGCTTAACGGATAGACTATTTTGAAACAGATTTTTTAGCAACACGGGTTAGCGAAAAATTCGAATGCACAGACATACCTTTTAAATAAAAAACAGATATTTAATACGACACACGCATAAACGAGCAACTAAAACTTTTATATTTTTAAAGATATACAACCTAACACAGAGTACCGAATACACACACACACACACACACACACACACACACACACACATTTAGACCTTTGTGTAGGTTATGTCTTCACAGTGTCTGTTAAGAAAAAATATGCCTAGCGAACAACAACGGTCAGATATTTAAACAGAGAAATAACAGCTATATATTTAACATTCTAACGTGTTTCTCACTTTTTTTGTTAAGTTTTTATTTCAAAAATACTTTGTTTGATACTCTATTTTATTTTATTTTTGTAAAACTTTTGTTTAAAATGGTTGGTCGCAAAGAAAAAAGTTATCTCTAACGGCTTTCTTTCCTCGTCAATAAACCATCTGCCCGCATTACAAATAAACGATAATTGGATTTATGCTGGAACGTAACGAAACAAACATCAAATTATAAACATCTGTCACTAGGTAAATAACGGCTATCGATTTTTTCGAAGTGCTCAAGTAGTAGTAGGGTATGAGGTAAACAGGTAGTATTCTGCAGGCGCGCTGCAGGCGCGCTGCAGGCGCGTGACTTTTTATATAGCAAAAATTCTGCAGGCGCGTGACTTTTTATATAGGCGCAATCTGCAGGCGCAAGATGGCGGACTTGAGCTAACAAGGGGGAGGTTATTTGGGGCAAGATGGCGGATTTGAGCTAACAAGGGGGAGGTCAAGATGGCCCCCTTGAGCTAAAAGGCAGGGGAGATAACTTGACCCCAATTTGACTAACAAGGGGGTAAGATGGCGGACTTGAGCTAACAAGGGGGTAAGATGGTGGACTTGAGCTAACAAGGGGGTAAGATGGCGGATTTGAGATAACAAGGGGGAGATAATAGGAAGAGGCGGGGCAAGATGGAGGGGTAGAATAATACCTGTTTACCTCATACCCTACTACTACTTGAGCACTTCGAAAAAATCGATAGCCGTTATTTACCTAGTGACAGATGTTTATAATTTGATGTTTGTTTCGTTACGTTCCAGCATAAATCCAATTATCGTTTATTTGTAATGCGGGCAGATGGTTTATTGACGAGGAAAGAAAGCCGTTAGAGATAACTTTTTTCTTTGCGACCAACCATTTTAAACAAAAGTTTTACAAAAATAAAATAAAATAGAGTATCAAACAAAGTATTTTTGAAATAAAAACTTAACAAAAAAAGTGAGAAACACGTTAGAATGTTAAATATATAGCTGTTATTTCTCTGTTTAAATATCTGACCGTTGTTGTTCGCTAGGCATATTTTTTCTTAACAGACACTGTGAAGACATAACCTACACAAAGGTCTAAATGTGTGTGTGTGTGTGTGTGTGTGTGTGTGTGTGTGTGTGTGTGTGTGTATTCGGTACTCTGTGTTAGGTTGTATATCTTTAAAAATATAAAAGTTTTAGTTGCTCGTTTATGCGTGTGTCGTATTAAATATCTGTTTTTTATTTAAAAGGTATGTCTGTGCATTCGAATTTTTCGCTAACCCGTGTTGCTAAAAAATCTGTTTCAAAATAGTCTATCCGTTAAGCTGTTAACTCAGCTTAATAACTGTGTGTTTTATGTTAACTCAGATACTAAATTGTTTTATTTTTTATCTTGACATAACATTTTTAAAGAGTGGTTGATAAGACTAACCGATTATGTGCTAGGAAAAAAGATTTTCCTTATTTTCTCACCTACTGTTAAACAAGTATTTTTGTGAGCCTTATTTGTGTTAACATAACAAATATAAAAAAGACAGAATCTGATAACGCAAAAAATTAATAAACACTTTTATCACATTAAAAAGAATATTTAGAACATACCATTAGCTACACAAAGAAAACGCCTTGCTATGGTGCAAACTACCAAACACGTTAGTACTTAAATCTCCGTTATTTTAACTGAAAGGGAAAATTGTCACCTGTTTCGAACGCGCGTGGTTGTAAATCAATATCTTTTCTGTCACAGCCTGCGCGGGCAGGTCTGTTAACACCTCTTTCCTTTCATAACACCCTAAAAATAAGACTGTGTTTTATTCTCTCGCTCTCTCTCTTCTCTCTTCCTATCTTTCTCTCTTTCTTTCCCTTTCTTTCTATCTCTCTCTCTCCCTCTCCTCTCTCTCTCTCTTTTCTCGCTTTCTCTTTTAAGGTATTAATTTTTGTTACTGTATTTTAATTAATAATTTTTTCCCCCCTTAAATTTGATTATGTCTACATGTTACAAATGTATGTTATTATTTTACCTCGATAATGTTGTATGCTTAAATATTGCTAAAAATACATGTGCTATTGAAAGGATACTGCATGAAAGGTGAGCGAAAGGAAGGGCAGAATGTTAGATGGGTCTGCGTGACCAATTCTCAACCCTTTGAAAATAAAGCTCGTTCGTTCGTTCGTTCTCTCTCTCTCTCTCTCTATCTCTCTTTCTCTCTCTCTCTCTTTCTATCTTTCGAGGCGCGTGTCGTTCAACTCAAAAAGAATGTACCAAACAGACACTTATATTTGTTGTAAATGTTTTTTAAACACAGTGGTTCTCAAGTTCTTGAACAGTACTTCTCACATTGTTTTTTATTGTCACAATGTTTTACACCAAAGGTTCTCAAATTCTTGAACAGTACTTCTCACATTGTTTTTTATTGTCACAATGTTTTACACCAAAGGTTCTTAAATTCTTGCTTCTCAATACATGTTGGTTGGTTCTCACGTTTTTAGCACGAATCTTACGTTCTTGAAACAGTGATTCTCACGTTTTTAGCATATTTGTTGTTTGAAAAACATACAATATAATAAGTGTGTATGAGTGACGTGAACAGAAATTCACGATCGCTGATTTGCACGGGTCATCGATCCGATTTCTTTCTAGTGAGGGTACAAACACGTGTTTGTTGGGTTTTCTTAAAATGTATGAAACTGGTCTCGACCATGAATCAGTTACAGCTTGTAACGCTAAGTACGTGTTTAGTTGCTGACATACTTTAGTCTACCTGCAAGGTATATCTCTACGGGTGTGTTCAATAAATTGTCTATTTGTTTTTGTTCAGCGTGGTCTTTCCCAATATTTTTTTAATGTTGGAGACTGCGAGTGTTTACGGGTCATTTACATAACATTAACTGAACATTGGGGTAAGTAGATTTTATTACTCATGATATAATATAAATAATAAAGAAAACTACCCCGTGACCCACTACACACACACAACACAACACAAAACCAAAACCGCCCCCATCATACCGAACCGTACGCATCTGCCTCTATAACAGGTAATACTTTTAAAAATATATTTTCCTCTTTATTCTATAGCGGATAGGAAAAAATGGGAATTCACTCAAGAGTGTTTATAAAAAGACCTTCTTCTCAAGTCAAGTAGTAACCTAATTGTGTGAAAGTTTTGGAGCAATCAAATTTGTTACAAAACATGTAAACGATAATAACATAACTCCTGCCAATAAAAATGATAAAGTTACTTCTAAACCACCTTGCTGTTTGTAACTAGACTACGACACATCTACATAGATAACAAAGTTCTGGTGAGATCACTTTTGCGTAGTGTATCTATACCTAATAAAACACACACAAAATCTCCTGTTATTGCTTACGCATACGCAATATTATAGAGATAATACCTTAACAAGACTATTTAAAGAATTACAGCTAATAAATAGTGACCGAGTCTATCAAACCGAGAAAGCTAACACTGAATATTTGTTCAACAGCACGTTGAGTATCGATTAGGTTTCTGAGTATGTAACCATCTGTCACCACGAATCGTGTCTCAAACCGTTTCACAACCTAGCTTAAAGCCGCTATAACACAATCGATTAGCTTTTCATTAAGCAAGTTGCTGTTAGTGAGCAAATAAGGCTGGGCAGGTGTCAAGCGACCTACAATGCGTTTGAGACTAGTGTTTTAGCTTGACTATTTAGCGTATAACTGCTGTAACATCTTGTATATGTATACCTGTCTATATGTAAAATAAACAACACACACACTACCAGGACGCAAGTTCGATGGTAGAACTAGTACTGGTTTCTAAAACTTCCCTCTGATCTATACATATTGTAGATACAACAATTAAAATACCGACACACACAAAAAACCCATACCCCACCACACCCCACGATTCGACAGCCTCACAAACTACACCACACAATTAAGATACCTACAACCAAACACACTACCGGTACAATACATCACACAAAAAACCTCCCGACCTCACCCACACCACTACAAAAGAAAACACAAAACCTCAACTCGCTTCAAAACTCCCTTCTAAGCTGTGATATCTCCACCTCTCGATCGACACAACCGACTACAACCCGACATTGTTTAGGGACCGCTTTTGCCTTCCCATTGCGAGCCGCACTCGATCAACCAGACTGCACTGCTACAGACTGTTTCCAGGACCACCCCTTGCAGGTGGGGTCATACCTCTTTGTAGGTGACGGCTCCCACTAACTAGGTGAACATGCCAAGAAGTGATGCAATACTTAAACCTTTGGAGAGCTGAGTGAAGGTCGAGAGAGTAAATTTTATCGAGACCCCCCTTTATTACACGTGCGAAAATCCTTTGGTGGGTGATATCTAAAGTTTTCTCCCAAAACCAGTGGTCACATTTCTATCATCTCGGGGGTATATTTCTGTCGTCTCGAGGTCATATTTTCTATCATTACACATACATATTTCTGTCGTGTCGCGGGCGTCTTTCTATCGTGTCGAGGGCATATTTTCTATCATTACACATACATATTTCTGTCGTGTCGAGGGCATATTTCTGTCGTGTCGAGGGCATATTTTCTATCATTACACATACATATTTCTGTCGTGTCGAGGGCATATTTCTGTCGTGTCGAGGTCATATTTTCTATCATTACACATACATATTTCTGTCGTGTCGAGGGTATATTTCTGTCGTGTCGAGGGTATATTTATATCATCTCGAGGGCATATTTCTATCGTGTCGAGGGGGTATTTCTACCACCTCACGGGCATTTCCTAGTGAGTAGTTGTCTACGACCAAACTTCACCTCTCAGCGTCTTATATTCTCATCACTAGCCACACACAGCGTTAGAACAACACGTTAGTTTTTACGCGGACCTAGGGGTAGATATGTTCAAAGATGTGATTTCCGTACCTGGTGTCACGTTAAAACACCTCTGCAAAAACCCGCCCATCCAACGTCTCTTTTTCGTTATGCTGCGAGCGGGAGGCAGATTTGCACCACACGTTGCGCCAAAAAAAGTTTGACAAAAGTCAACCCAGCAGTGACAAACTTAGAAGACTAAAAGGGAAATCTTCCCATTTGACCCCCTCGTTGAACGAACAAGACAAAACGTGCATTGACAGACTCGCCAAGTAAACCGAACCACCTGTGTTCTGAGAGCTCCAAGGGGTATACGAAAAGAGGTGCGGTTATATGTCACCCATAGATCAACTAACTTTGTCACTAAATATATAAAATGTAGCTAGTGTTTTCTCTTTTATATTTCTATATATGTATAACTAAATAGCATCTAACTGTTGTAATATCGGCTACCTATCTGTAATATGTACGTATAACTGTTTGTAAAATAATCATCACACAACACGCCCGCCATTAATGAACTTATATATTACTATATTCCAAGACCTCTCCTCCTCCACGTTCCTCCAACACATTTTCGTTATATAAAAGTCACGCGGATGTAGACATATAAACACACACACACACCAACACACATAACAAAACAATTCCACAACACACACCCTACTACTCCGCCCTAACCTAACCCCACCTGCTACATTACAGATTAAAATATCTCTCTTCCACCTCCAAAACCATACCACATCACACAAAAATATCCCCCCTAGCCTAACCCCACCTGCTACATTACACCCGTACCTCGTCACCGACACCTCTTCACTCCCACCTCTCAATGATGGTCCACTCGCCTGCTACACCCCCAAAAATGTACACAGAGGCATCCTGACAACGTCACCACATCTCCCCTCAACCTCTAAAATATCTCTCTTCCACCTCCAAAACCATACCACATCACACAAAAATATCCCCCCTAACCTAACCCCACCTGCTACATTACACCCGTACCTCGTTACCGACGCCTCTTCACTCCCACCTCTCAATGCTGGTCAACTCGCCTGCTACACCCCCAAAAATGTACACAGATGCATCCTGACAACGTCACCACATCTCACCTCAACATCTAAAATATCTCTCTTCCACCTCCAAAACCATACCACATCACACAAAAATATCACCCCTGCCCCTGCATCACTCCTACAGAATTATTATATGTCTATAAATAACGTCTTCTTGTTATCTAAACATATCTCTATATAAAAAGTCATGGACCTCCTCCTCTCCTCCTCCTCAATTCCTTATATAAAAAATCACCCCGCCATCTTGCGCCATATACCACCTGCTTGCTATCTCAAGTCCGCCCTCTTGCCCTTGTACATTTTCCCTATATAAAAAGTCATCCCGCCATCTTGCGCCTGCAGCGCGCCGCCATTTTTCTCCTTATATAAAAAGTCACCCCGCCATCTTACCCCTGCATCTATGTCTCAATATAACTGTTTGTATAACTGTTTGTATGTCTCTGTATATGTCGTCTTCCTATTGTCTAAATATATCTCCCTATTATATGTATATATCGTCTAACTATCGTCTTCCTATTGTCTAAATATATCTCCCTATTATATGTATATATCGTCTAACTATCGTCTTCCTATTGTCTAAAAGTCTAAATATATCGTCTTCTTATTATCTAAGTCTATCGTCTAACTGTTCGTATAACTGTTGTAAAATATGTCTATATGTAAAATAAATAATACACAACAATACCGTGTCGCACTTTCGATGGTAGACCTAGGTCTCTAACACTTCACTCCCATATATATATATATATATATATATATTGTATATACAACAATTAAAATACACGCACACAATAACCCATACCCCAACACACCCCACTATACATCGTCATCCTCCCCCCTCGCACAAAAACAATACCCGCTTCCTTAAAAAATCCATTAGTAACCTAAGTCCTCGTTATCGATTTTTATATTTTCCTCTTTAACTCAAGTATTCTTTTAAAAGAGATCATTAACTATATACTTCTATCTAACAGTTCACTCCTGCGTCATACATACAACCACTAGCTACACCCCAACACACACCCATGAGTCATCACCGCCAGTCAAAAAACAATACCCGTTCCCTTAAAAAAAACCTTAGTAACCTAAGCCGCCATCACCACAGATGCATCCTGACAACGTCACCACATCTCTGTATATATGAATGTATATATGTATGTCTATATGTCTAAACAAACACACCCAACATCACACAAAAATCCACCCTAACCCACCAGCTACATCGTCACCCACGCCAGCCCAAAAAAGACACTTCAAAAACCCTCTTAGTAACCCAACATTATCGATTTTTTTATATTTTTTATACATATATTGTATACATGTATAAAACAAACACATCGATACACTATCAACACAATACTTCACACAAAAATCCACCCTAACCCACCCCGCCAGCTACCCCTACAACATACATCAGCACACACGCCAACACAAAAAAAGGTACTTCAAAAAACCTCTTAGTAACCTAATCCAACATTATCGATTTTTATATTTTCCTCTTTACTCAAGTATTCTTTTAAAAAGAGATCATTAACTATATACTTCTATCTAACACGTCACTCCTGCGTCATACATACATCCACCAGCTACACCCCAGCACACACCCATGAGGCATCACCGCCAGCCAAAATGCAATACCCGTTCCCTTAAAAAACCCCTTAGTAACCTAAGCCTCCGTCACCACAGATGCATCCTGACAACGTCACCACATCTCCGTATATATGAATGTATATATGTGTGTATATATGTCTAAACAAACACACCAATACACTACCACATCACACAAAAATCCACCCTAACCCACCCCGCCAGCTACACCATCACCCACGCCAGCCCAAAAAAGGCACTTCAAAAACCCTCTTAGTAACCCAACATTATCGATTTTTTAAATTTTCCGTCATTATCGATTTTTTATATATATATTGTCTAAGTATTTTGTATACACAACACCATTATCGTATATTACTATATAAAAAGTCATACGTCTGATCGTCAGAGGAAGCCTTGCCGCTAAAATATATCGCTATATAAAAAGTCATGCGCCGCCGCCTGAATACGACCTTTTTTTTTTTTTTTTTTTTTTTTTTTTTTTTTTGCTATATAAAAGTCATGCGCCGCCGCCTGAATACTACCTGTTTTCCTTATATAAAAGTCATGCGCCGCCGCCTGAATACTACCTGTTTTCCTTATATAAAAGTCATGCGCCACCGCCTGAAAACGCCTGAAATCGATCGGAGTATTTTGCTATATAAAAGTCACACGCCGCCGCCTGAATACTACCTGTTTACCTCATTGTATACTACTGCTCTCCAACTATGCAGAGCTTGCACAATGCTGTGCTCTGGTTCTGGGCTCACCCAAGGAATCCTCACGTCCTGCACAGAGCCACTTCCAGATACCCACCACCTGCCAACCCCCCATTGTAGAAATCTCCTGCATGCGGCCACCCAGTCAAGAGCCAGTATTAAGTCTGGTGCCCAAGTGATTCCCCCCAAGCTCAGTGTGCAATTCTGGGTTCTCATCATGCTGCAACACAGGGGGCATTGTGATGCTCAGCCATCTCTCTCAACTCTGCACCGATAAATGACATCGGGGACTTAACTGTGTCTCAGTACTGGGAGGCCCCGTTTCCGGGTACACCACACACAGCCAGTTGAGGCAACGGTCGCCGTGGGCGTGTCTTCAGTGGGGAAGTTGTGGAGTCTTCCTGTCCATGTTCTTGCACATCCTAACACTGCCCGCAAGACATCGGAGGTTTGGAGAGTGGCCTTCTCTGCTTTTTTGAGCCGGGGTGGGCTCCCCGGGCAAGTCTCGATGGGGATCGGGACGTGTCCACGCGCCAGTGGGCCCAGCATCGGCCGCATCTGTTGGAGGACTTGCTCTGCCAGGTTTGAGTTAGTAAATTCCAACTTTGTCATCTTCTTGGCATTGTGATGCTGGGGTGCCTGTGGATTTCCTAACGCCCCGGGTAGAAGCCAGAAGTGTACTGTGCCAGCTCTGGGGGAGATAAAGGGGGTGTTTCTGCGTCTCCTTGTGATACGTAGCCAAGGTAGGGCTCACAGTGCTCTTTCCCCGCCACCAAATTGCCTGCTGGTTACGCCGAGTTCTCCGAGGCTCTAGGCATGTGACCAAGAGTTGAAGGCAATAGGATCGTCACGTCCTGAGTCTCTGTGCCTGTACGATGGGTTCCGATCTTCAGGGAGCAGTCCACACTCGTTCCCACTCCCAAGACTTGTTCAGTATCCATCTGGCTCCTTCCCACCCACAGAGGGCGTGTACGGTGTAGTGCACCGGTTTTATTATCGAGGTTTGCTCCTCTAGATCCGTTGTGTTTAGCCTGAGGATTCGCACCCTCAGTTACCAGGACTACCTCGAGGAGGGTGTGGCTCTTCACCACGCACAACGATCTTGGGGTATGAGAGGTTTTGCTAGGCCAAGAGACTAACACCGCAATGGTCGCTCCTTTTATGAACAGAATTCACTAGGCCTAGGGTGAAGCAAGCCCAATGGGCTGATCACCCGTTGGCTTGTCACACCGATTACGGAAACAGCGGCAGATGGATCTATTTGTTGTTGCCCTAAAGACGCCGCTATGCGTGATGGGAAACTACAACAGAGAAGATCAATCTGCTGTTGCCCTTAAGACGCCACAGGGCGTGATGGCCTCTGACTGCTTGGTCGGTCTTTGGCTAAGGACGGAAGAAGAAGAAGAAGGGTGAAGCAAGGGGGGAAACCCACTACCCACAACACCAGCACATCATACCCCCTGTCTGTAGACTTTGCCCCTGAGGAGTGACGATAACGCCAAGAAGTCTCCGAAATTGCATGTATGCTTTCAAGAGATAACAGCAGGAGCTTGGGCGTGTGATGTGATATCGATATTTCTGCAACTACACAATATCTTATCTTTCAACAAGAAACCCCAGGTGATATGTTAAGGACCTGGGTATATCTGACAGTTTCGTGTTAAATAAACACTATTATTTCAAATCATACTCAGGAAGTGATGGGGTATGATGATAATACAGCCCCTCATACACAGTGACTCTCCTTCTTAGAAGAATAAATTTAAGCTGTGAACATTCCAACAGGAAAGACATATATTAACATTGTAGTTATTTGGGCAGATTGTCCACACAATTTTAGTTAATCTTTTATGTAAACTATCTTGTCCTCATTTTCAAAGACCTGTCCAAACGATATGACTGGACAGGCAAAATAAATTGTATAAAAAATTATCAAATTTAAAGAAAAACTTAACCACAGGTTTTATTCACTTCCTCATAGAAACTTAAAGTGGTTTTGTGTTGGGTACCATCATTTCATTTCTGCCCTAGACACTAGGTACATCATACACCAGACACTAGAGCCAAAATAGTGACCGCGTGAGATCTAGGGAGGTAGCGTTAGGTTCCCTGCACATAATTCATCATCATCATTTATAGAGTCAGGGGCCTACATGTGCTTGACCTCACACGGTTAATACATACACGGATTTCATTCTTTTAGGATACCATCATAACCTCCCCAGCAAAATCAAACTTTGCTACAATGACATAAAATATTTCTAAGAGCCAGCCAACTTATTTCAGCTTGCAGTATAACAGACTACATAAACAAACTCTTGCGCTAAGTCAACTAAAAACTGCCATTCTTTTTTCCTATTCTTCTTCTACATCTTCTTCTACATCTTCTTCTACATCCAGTTGACCATGTTACCGCGCTGGTCTGTCGTGGCAAAGGTACCAGGTTCGTTTCACGGTTTCGCCACGCTTTAGTCTACCCACCTGTAAATGGGTACCTGACTTTGTACTTGAGTTAGGGAAGAAAAATGCAGCGAAGAAGGGAACTGGTCACCTCCACCTCTCGATGTTGGACCTAGTATAGTAAAGTCTCTAACACTTGCCTCCTCTACGGCAGTATCTGCTATGGCACTACCTTTACCTTTACTCTTCTTCTATTTGGCACCGCTCAATTATTATTATTATTACTGTTACTGTATTATTATTACTACTACTATTATTATTATTATTATTGCTGCTATTATTATTATTATTATTATTATTATTATTATTATTACTGTTATTATTATTATTGTTTTTATTATTATTATTGTTATTTGTATTACTATTATTATTGTTGTTATTATTATTATTATTATTATTATTATTATTATTATTATTATTATTATTATTATTATTATTATTATTATTATTATTGTTATTATTATTATTATTATTATTATTACTATTATTATTATTATTAATAACCTTGACCGTCTGATAAATGCTTATTTCTTGCACCAGATTGACATGGACTGTTTTCTTTTTGTGATATAGCTCGTCCAGTCACAATATTCTGTAAATGGGTCAGGTTACCAACTGTTGGGGCCCTGACAAGGTGTACTGTTAAGTGCGTATATTCTGATGCAATGGGTGAGTGTGAACATCAATAATGACAAACGCGAATGGATGACAGTTCGACAGATTCACAGGACACTCACTCCAATCACAGGTGGAAGTCAAGGATGGCTGGACTACTGTGGTCGTTTCATACTGTTTAATAGGACGTACACACTTCGACAGTACAAGGATAGTTACAGGAACACAGGTCGACATAAACAGCATATTGTTGATCAATGGTCTACCATCTTAAGTTAGCATTCATGTTGAATAACATCACAAAGGAACATCTGTAGACAAGCACTTAGATTTCCACTGTTTATCAATATAATCATCAGGCCTTACTGACCGAGCGTGTCAGTTAATAAATACTGTTCAAGCCTGACTCCTAGACAGAACCTCTTTTTCTAGCGAAGATTCCTTTAGGTAAAGTTCAGCAAATCTATCTGAAGATAATGTTAACCCACCAGTATTGGGTTTTCTTTATAACTGTGATCTCTTA
>JAMPIV010012684.1:210000-304038 GCA_024509875.1 Oreohelix idahoensis
TGTCGTTCTTCGCCTGACTGGAGTCTGCTCTAGCGATTCGGTCTCGCTGAAACTGAGACCCCAAAAACACCCTTTACCTCAAGCAACAACAAAATCAATCTAATGTTTTATAACCTAATCATGCTCCGCTCCTTCCATTCTATCAATTATAGTATGTGCCCGCATAGGCTTAATATCTTTTGTACACCCATGTACCTGTCATTAAATGTTCTGACAGCAAAATCTCCTCCTCTTCTCCCAATCTCAACATACAGGAAACCTAACCTTGTAGTTACAGTTAAATGAATATGCTTATTCATCTTACAACATTAAATGAATTTACAAAAACAGATTACAGCATTTGACATTACACAAATAAATCGTATGTCCCCTTGGGGAAATATATTAGCATTCCACAAAATGAGTACATAGAAAATGCAATGTTCTTGCTATAATAATACGGTTGTGGCTAAATCATAAGATATAATTATATCTATGCCTGGTGACTGCTTTATGTAAAAGTTATAGACTAGTGCCTAGCCACACAATTAAGCATAAAATGATTCTCCCTTGCCACTCGAAAAATCTATCAAAAAGCAATAAGTGACTGTTGTGTACGGCTTTTGCGCTCAGGCGTATGTCAATCCTTTACTGAAATACAGCTGTCTGCATTAGCTATAAATATATAACGTGACGTATGTATCGTCTGCCCAGGCGCAGCCGAGCGGTCAGTTTCCCGTGCGAGTGATAAAATGTAAACAGCCCTGACGGGACGTGCCATGGTTGTGTTCCCGTGGTGAATGTGTTATTCGATATATTTTCTCAGTGGCTTGTAATGAGATTTGGTCGCCACGATTGTATAAGATGTGTTTATGGGCCGTCAAGGGTTACAGCTTCCATGGGAAGCATTGTGACTGTATTTTGAGGTAAACATTTTCGATTGTCAGCATATATTTACATTTGCCGCCATACTTCGTTCACGGCTTGCTTTAACCGGAACGCTAGTCTCGTACGGCCAGAATTGAGATTTATGAATTGTATGCCTATTACATTGTTTACCACGATGGACTGACACTGGACCTTAATGAATGCAATCTACTTAATGTTATTTATGCTGAATTATTGTTGGAGCTACTGTAAATAAATTTGGATGTGGACCAGTCTTCACCAACTCATTGATTAATCATTAACACTGTTGTACGAGCTAAGAACGATACTGTGTGGCTGTGTTCAGGTGAAAAGTATGATGCTAACCCTTTGTCTACTCAACCTAGCATTCGCGTAAACATCAGCAACGATTGAAGACATACTCACCAAGCCAGAACCTAACTGCCCCCCGCATATAACATTCCTTGATAGCCATTACACAACAGATTTCTGGTGGCCAATGTGTGGACGATTTTTTTTTTGGACTGTTCAACAACATCGGACAAAGTGAAACCACACCATGTTGTCTATTGTTTATGCATTATGAACTATTTCTGGAACTGTTTTGCATACTTTCCTCTGCGCATGGCATGAAATTGATGCGGGTGGAAATACATGACTGTGACGAAATTTTTCTGCTCATTGTACAACTGGTCAAATTATTGTGTTTTTGAAGAAAGACGTTACAGCAGAGTCCCAGTGAATGCTCCTTGTTTAAATCAAGTTCTGATGTACATGTTATTAATCAGGCTGCTGCTACACGCCTGATTTTGTCAAGTTTTCAAGGCCCAACATTATCAAGTTGAACTTTCTGTAAGAAAAACTACAATGATGTCGTCCTTCCTGCTCTATTTGGATATTTAATAACTACATTATTGCTGCTCGACCTGTGATGTGCCCTTGCTACGTTGACAACCTGTCCAGGAGATGCTGTGCGACAGATTCACCATCCTTGGCCCCAAGCTAATTGGCTTTATGTGCACTTTTTGTGAACTGTGCTAAATTGGTCTGAGCTCGTTCTTATTTCTTGCATGTTATATCTGTACCTTTCTGTTAGCTTGTTTGTCCCTGTGGGTTTGGTTGGGAGGTGATTCGGTGCAAGAGGTTCATCTCATTAATTCAATGGGCTCACACCGGATGTTTCGTTAGGTTTGCTTGTAGATTTCCAACAGTGGAATATCCGGCTGATATTCGCCGTGCGACTTAGGTCCTCTGTCTGGTTTTCTTCGACCACTGTCTGTATAGGTGTGACGTCTTGTGTTCTGTGCGTTGTCATTGTATAGTATTTCTGCTTTAGTTGCACTAATTTTGTTCGTATCTGTCTGTCTCTCCTTGCTATCTCTCAGTTATATACAAATTTTATGTTTATACACCGTGTCTCTGGTCCTGTGTTGTTCTGACTTAGCAGTAAGCGTGTTTCAATTTGCTGTATTTTTCCTCTTTAGTTTGACATTTATATTCTCTTTTGTTGCTTACTGGTAATGTCTTTTGTCGCTTAGTGTTTTATTCTGCTCCAAAGTATTTTTTTTCTCTTATCTATATTTATATTTGTTGTCTTTTTCATTATTTTTTTTCCTTAGCATTCATTGATTGCATTGTTAATAGCCATTAATATTATTGATTATACAAATCTGACAATTACTTAATACTTGTATACATTGATACAAAATGGCTACCTTGGACTATTTTGTGAAACAAGGTAAAGCCTTTGGCATGGAAGGAGAAGCCCTAAAAGAATTTGCTATGACTGAATATCAGAAACATAGGGCTGAAGAATTGGCCAGAGAAAACAGAAATGAAGAACTGGCCAGAGAAAAAAGAAATGAAGAATTGGCCAGAGAAAATAGAAATGAAGAATTAGCCAGAGAAAATAGAAATGAAGAATTGGCCAGAGAAAAAAGAAATGAAGAATTAGCTGAGAAGAGAAGAGCTGAAGATTTAGCCAGCCAAGAGAAAATACTTGCGATGGAAGCAGAAGATAAAAAAAGATTACATGATGAAAAGATGTTATCTTTAGAACTTGAAAAACTCAAGTTGCTAAATATTAAACAAAACAATTCTGAGAGTCAAAGTTCCTCAAACAAACATGTTTCAGGATCTGGTAGATTTCGTTTGCCTACTTTCAAACCCAACGTAGACGATATTTCTTGCTTCCTTAATCGCTTTCAGACTGTGTGTGAGGCCCATGAAATTGATAAATCTGAATGGTGTAGTAGATTGATGGAATTCCTCACAGGGGATGCATTAACTTCGGTTTGTACCATGGACGGTCCCAGTAGGAATAACTATGAAGCTGCCAGAGCTTTATTGCTTAAACTTTACCAATTGGATGAAAATGGCTATCGCATGCGTTTTAAGACCATGTTGCCAGAAACAGGGAAGGACTTCTCGGAATTTATTGCTGCCATTAAATTAACATTCAACAGATGGGTTGAATTAGCGAAAATTCCACAAACATATGAGGCACTAATGGACTTAATGCTCATAGACAAAGTGTTGTCTTCTGTTAACCAGCAGTTCCTATCATACCTTCATGAACGGAAACCTACGGATTTGACATTGATGGAAGAATTGGGAAGACAGTTTATTACCGCTCACCCAGGCACATGTGTGAGTAACTCTCACATCAAAGAGGCTCTACCTGTGGCATTAGCGTCATCTTGGAACAACAAAAACATAAGACCAAGGTCTCAGAGTCTCGACAGGAATTTTGTTCGTGGTAGAGGTAATAACTATGGGTACTTTCAAGGTGGTAACTCTTACGATAATCAATCTCCCCCGTCTAGAGGAAATTTTAGACAATTTCGGGGACTACAACAGAACCAATTCCAACCACAGAGAGGATGGAAACGAAATGACAATTTTTTCAGGAGATGGGGAAATTGGAATGGTAATAGATACAGTAACCAATATGCAACTCCTAGAAGGTCTAATTATTCACAGGACAATAGAAACCGGAATTATTCCTATAATAATCAGAATGATAACCATCCTTTCCGCTCTCGGAGCGTTGAACGTACAAACTATCATGCTAACTCAGCACAATCTGCTGATACATCTAGTGCTACTCAAAGTAATCCTTCGGTAAATCAGGCTGCTGCTTGTTCTATTTTTGACTTTGATGCTGCTTCGCAGTGTCCTGATTGCCGAACTTTATTTCAGCCTAATGTGGTATCTACATTAAGATGCGGTCATCCACTTCCTACGATGACAGCACTTGCTGCTCATGATGGCACAGGCACCTTAAACTTTCATAAGGGCCTATTAAACGATACGCAGGTATCTGTGCTCAGAGATACTGTTTGCACAATGGTGGGAGTTCGCCAATCTCTAGTGCACCCATCATGCTCCACTGGAGATTTTGTTAAATGTGTCACATTTGGGGGAACAGTAGAGTTCTATCCCACAGCTATTGTTCACATAGCGACTCCATTTTTCACAGGGAGAATTAAAGTGTGTCTTTTAAAAAACCCAATCACTGACCTTATTGTTGGCCGTATCCACGGTGGCAAAGATTGCACACCTGGTGAAATTATTGAGTGGGAACGGCAAAACATTTTAACTGCGAATGCAGTAACAACAAGGGCTCAAGCACAAGCTCAAACGATTGATAACATTGTGCCTGAAAATCAGGGTTATGATTTTCATGCTACTATTAACAAAGAATCTTTTGCAACGCTGCAAAGAGATGATGATTCTTTGCAGAAATTTTTTCGTTTGGTAAGTGATGAGGAGATGCTTGTAAATAATGCCCCTCGTCAATGGTATATCCTTAAGAATGGTATCCTGATCAGAATGTTTAAAGATTCTTCTGCTCTTAAACAACAGGTCATGGTTCCTAAACAGTTTAGAACTTATATCCTTCAACACGCCCATGATTCTCATTGTGCTGGACACATGGGCTACTCTAGGACACGATCCAGAGTGCTCTCTTCCTTCTTTTGGCCTGGTGTATCTAGGGATGTTGCTACGTATTGTCGCTCCTGTGTTACTTGCCAGGAGGTCAAAGCAAAGGGAGCCTATCACATGGCACCGATACAGGCTTCAGATATACCTGTACGTCCCTTTGAGAAGATGGCCATAGACATTATTGGCCCACTTCCTGTTATGTCAGCTAGAGGACACAGGTATGTCCTCACATGTATTGACATGTGCACGCGCTGGCCAGAGGCTATACCTCTGAAGAATATCACCACCTCAGACGTGGCTGATGCTCTTTTCTTAATCTTTTCCAGGCTAGGTTTCCCTAGAAAACTTCTATCAGACAGAGGTACTCAGTTTGTCTCCGAGGCCATGACTGGTGTTATGCAACAACTAAACATTGACAGATCGCTTAGCTCCGTGTACCATCCAATGAGCAATGGTATGGTAGAACGGCTAAATAGGACGCTTAAACAATTATTAGGCAAAGTTACAGTCAGCTATCCACAAGACTGGGACAGGGTTTTACCCGCCGTGCTGTTTGCGTACCGTGAGGTACCAAATGAACAGACCGGTTTCTCGCCATTCGAGCTTGTCTTCGGAGCTCAACCTAGAGGTCCTATGTCTCTTATTAAAGATTTGCTCACTGACTCAGAAATGACTCAAGACACCAAGTCATCTTACTAGTATGTCGTAAACCTCCGACGTAAGATAATTGATGCTTGTCAGTTGGCAACAGCATTTTCTGAAACTGCTAAAGAAAAAGCTCGTCAGTTTCAGAATCGTAACAGACGACTAAGACACCTGGTGCCTGGGGATGAAGCTTTTGTGCTTCTTCCTAGAAAGGACAACAGATTACTCATTGCTTGGAGTGGTCCTTACAGAGTTATTTCACGCATTTCTGATGTTGACTATGTACTTGACGTTAAGGGAAAAAACAAAACTTTCCATATAAACATGCTCAAAGAATTCCATACTCGACCTGAATATCTTCAGGCTGTCTTTCATGCAGTAAATGAACCCACAAGGCATACTACTCATTTTTCTTCCCTGTCTGTGATTCAGGAGGAAGAATCTGCGTTTCCTGACTTACCTATGGATCTTCCTGTCATGCCTTTAACTGCTACTGAGACGTGGAAGGATGTTTCTATCTGTACGGATTTATCATCCGACCAACGTCAGCAGGTGTCTGATCTTCTTCAATCTTTCCCAGAAGTGCTGACAGACATCCCTGGTCATATATCGGTTATCACTCATGATATCCTCCTCACGGATGATCGACCTATTCGAGTTCGACCATACCCCATTCCTATCCATTTTCAGGATAAGGTTAACAAAGAACTTGACGACATGCTTCGTTTGGGTATTATCGAACCATCAAATTCTGCATTTGCTTTCCCGATGGTCATTGTTAGAAAGAAAGATGACAATATAAGACTATGTATTGACTATCGCAAACTCAATAATATTACTGTCTTTGATGCTGAGCCTTTACCGTTATTAGAAGACCTTTTGCCAAGACTTGCTACAGCTGTTTTTTTCACTAAGTTTGATCTCACTAAAGGATACTGGCAGGTTCCTTTATCGGAAACTGCTAAGCCCCTTACTGCTTTTACAACACCTAAGGGGTTATTTCAATGGAATTATATGTCCTTTGGACTGATGAATGCTCCTGCCACATTCGTCAGGATGATGCGTAAAATTTTTTCTAACAGGTCTGATATTATTACATATATAGATGACATATGTCTCTTTACTACTACTTCTTGGGAAAATCATTTCTTAGGTCTCACTTCACTGCTGGACACTTTACGTTCACACCATCTAACTGCCAAACCTTCTAAAATTTTTGTCGGTTTTGGAGAAATATCATTCCTTGGTCATAGAGTTGGTCATGGTTTGCTTAAAACTGAACTGTCTAATGTGTCCAAGATTTTGAACATATCTGTGCCCACAACTAAGAAACAAGTGCGCAGTATTCTCGGCCTTATTCAATTTTACAGTCGATTCATTTCGAATCTATCCAATCTCACTGCTGATCTGTCTGCTTTATTAAGAAAGGGCTCTCCCAATCATGTGCACTGGTCTCAAGAGTGCCAAGCAGCCTTAGCTCATATTAAAAGTTTATTTTCAACCCCTCCAATATTGAGGTTACCAAATAAAAATTTGACATTCTATCTTCGCACTGATGCGTCTTCCAAAGGTGTTGGTGCTGTATTGATGCAGAATTTTGACGGTACACTTCATCCTAACTTGTACATATCACGGAAGCTGACGGACGCAGAAAGAAAATATCCAGCAATCGAGCGCGAATTGCTCGCCATCGTCTGGGCTGTTTTGAAACTGGAGAGGTACCTTCTTGGATCAAGATTTATTATACAATCAGACCAGCGCTCCCTGTCATTCCTCATGAAATCGAACCACAAGAATCCTAGGGTTGCGCGCTATTCTATTTTGATGCAATCGTTCGCATTTGATGTCCAAGCTATTCCGGGCACTGAAAATGTGTTAGCTGATTTACTCTCCCGCTGCCCTCAACAAGACTTTAACGATACTAATTAACATTATTATGTGATCCAAATATAAGCGCATGGTTGACATTCAGTACTGTTGCGTGACTTTCAAATGTATTTACGTGATCCACTCATTTACATTGGATGATTGACTTTCGATACCTTCATACTATCAGGACCTGAACATTTTGTTGCTTAGTAACAATCTACTTTCGTGTCAAATGAATAACTCTACTTTAGTGCTATAAGCACATGTGAAAGACATATTGTTGCCAATTGGAAACAATGTAGTACCATATTTACCAATAGATCAGTATGAAAACTACATGATGTACAAATTCTTCTAACTTTTTCTTTTTTTCCTTCTTAATGTTCCCTAAAAGACATAACCTTACTTATATTTCGCATGTTTATTAGTTTGATTCTCTTTATGTAACAATTCTCTTATGCTATAGTGATATCATTACTTTAACATATACATTACAAGATGATCTTTTCTTTATTGCATTATTAGTTTACATTTCTTTGTTTCTGCCTCTCATATTCTTATGATAATGTATTGACTGATGACAGTCTTTTTCATGCACTTTCATTAATATTTCCAGTAGATTTGACTTCGACTGGACTTTGAGAATTTATTGTTCTACGGTTGACGATTTTTATTATGATGTACTTAATTTTGGCCGTTCTTTCATTCGGGGAATGTTTGAAAAAAAAAACATTTGTTTTTTTTTTTCCCCGAGAGGACGGGGTGGTTGTTGTGTACGGCTTTTGCGCTCAGGCGTATGTCAATCCTTTACTGAAATACAGCTGTCTGCATTAGCTATAAATATATAACGTGACGTATGTATCGTCTGCCCAGGCGCAGCCGAGCGGTCAGTTTCCCGTGCGAGTGATAAAATGTAAACAGCCCTGACGGGACGTGCCATGGTTGTGTTCCCGTGGTGAATGTGTTATTCGATATATTTTCTCAGTGGCTTGTAATGAGATTTGGTCGCCACGATTGTATAAGATGTGTTTATGGGCCGTCAAGGGTTACAGCTTCCATGGGAAGCATTGTGACTGTATTTTGAGGTAAACATTTTCGATCGTCAGCATATATTTACATTTGCCGCCATACTTCGTTCACGGCTTGCTTTAACCGGAACGCTAGTCTCGTACGGCCAGAATTGAGATTTATGAATTGTATGCCTATTACATTGTTTACCACGATGGACTGACACTGGTCCTTAATGAATGCAATCTACTTAATATCATTTATGCTGAATTATTGTTGGAGCTACTGTGAATAAATTTGGATGTGAACCAGTCTTCACCAACTCATTGATTAATCATTAACACTGTTGTACGAGCTAAGAACGATACTGTGTGGCTGTGTTCAGGTGAAAAGTATGATGCTAACCCTTTGTCTACTCAACCTAGCATTCGCGTAAACATCAGCAACGATTGAAGACATACTCACCAAGCCAGAACCTAACTGCCCCCGCATATAACATTCCTTGATAGCCATTACACAACAGTGACTATTGCCTATAATCCAGAGTTATTGCCTGCATCTCACTATTCAGTTTTAAGTGAACAATCCACACCTGACATTATCTTACAGAAATGACAGTTAATTTCGCCTATTCTTAACCCATGATAAGCATCTGTGGACTGATTCTACGCCTAGTATCTGTTATTGTAAGTTTAACATTTAACCAATGATAAACCGTAACAGTTTAAGCACCACTTAACTAAGGCCGTAGACAGCGCTACATTATCACTGAACTAAATTACTAGGAGAAGTCCTCAAAATGAATTCACGTCACTTCCTATCAGATATATATAAGCTAACATGAATATATCATATTATAATTATAAGATATGTCAACTCACTCCGAAAATGACTAGAACATAGGCAAACACATTCTAGTACTGCCGTGCTATCTCTGCCTAAGTCTCATATGGTCATTTACGGGCCAGGAATAGTCACGAATGTGTTGGCTTATTAAACCCGTCTACTCTTATAGATTACAAAGGACGCTCCCCCGGGACACCTGGCCTGCATATTTCTACAGATGTATCGGCGAAAGACGTAATCTATAGTAAGACAAAAGGTTCTCTAGAGACTGCATCAAGGACAACAACCGCGAGAAGATTCCCCCCCCCCCCCGATAGACATAATATTATGATCACTAATGCGTTCTAAGGGGCAAAAACCCACGAAGGACTAACAGCGGGTTTTATCTCCCCCTGAAACAGATCAAACTCGTTACCCAGGCCTCAAAAGGTACCATCCGCTCGTGATCAAAGACTTAGAGCGACCAGAGAAATTCCCCTGTTCGGACCACAGGTGCGTTTAGATAACATTACGTTATATGACCGTCTGCTGGTCCAGTGGGAATTTCTACTCTGAAAGCCAGCCAAACGTAACCAAACGCGGGTGGGGTTTGAAAAGGTGAAAAAAAGATAGAAAAGAAGAATACAAATGTCTAGGAAAACAGAACATTAAAAGAGTTAATAACATATGGAACGAAATGGTAAAATAAATTATCGGTCACGTGACATATATATATATATCGTTCACTTGGTAGCTATTAAGTTTGTACTTAGCTGTCAGTAAGTTTGTTGGTTTCTGCTCCAGCGGATGTTTTGTTCTTTGCAGGTTATGGACTGATTCACTCTCGTCATTTGTCAAGTCTGGAGGTTGTGGCACGTTCCAAGAAATATCAGGGAGTAATCACGAAGCTGGTCCAGCGTCTTCAAGATCCGTCTGATGATAGTGTCTAGTGTTGACAGCAGGCCACTTATACCACACACTTTGTTCCAGAGACAGCACACTCAAATGGTACCACCGACCAGTGTCATGAAAGAGGAGAAACAAATACCCTCCTGAGTATTGGATTTCCTAACACACAATCATGTGCCCCCCCCCCCCCCCCCTTTCATTTAACCATCCCATCTACCTCAGAACTTTACCCTCTATGCATTAATATTAATCCCAGTGAGCGGAAAACATTCATTACATTTATATTGAATATTTTTACATTTGCACTGGTTGAAAAGGTGAATAATATAATAAGTCTGTACATCAGTTTCATCACCATCCACTCCCTGCTCCATATGGATCTTAAGACTAACTCTGCTTTTGGTTCTCTATGAGAAACCCGCATAAAGCAGTCACCAGCTCTTGCAGTGGTGGTTCATGAAACCATCATTCTATATGCTGGGGTTGTCAGCCTCATATAATTTGGACTTCCACTAGCAATTTTCACATGTTAATAAATGCAAAATATGGAATTTTAAAAGTACAACTCACCCCAAAATCTCTTTGGGAATACTGACTCCTGCCTCAGATAAATAGTTACGGCAACTTGTTTAATATGCTTCTTACACGTGGTCTGGGGTATTACTTTACACTAGGCTCCCACTCTGGCTTGGTGTTCAGATTTCTAGGATTCCGGCTTTCCGTGTTAATGTAGATAAAGTGTTACTGGGATATAAGTCCACAAGATACTCAATATTGGTCCAGTCCGATAAATGGAATTCTGATCATATTCCTTACTCTGGCTAGCTGGCTGTCTTTTTGACGAGGTGAAGTTCACAGTGCTCTAAACCTGTGAAAGTGTCAGATTATATTGCAACTTTCGTCCCACGTACGTTGTTGTTACTGTCTGACCAGGCTTCAATCAGAAGTGTTGTTTATATCATCTAGAATTGCCCAGCCAATTGTATTCAATCATGCGTGTTATGATGAGGTTTATCCCAACAATTTCCTCATAGGAAAATACTGCTTGATTTTTTTTAAAGTTACTTTCCATATAAGGAATTGTTATTTCCGTCGATTATCGGTCCTGTTTACACTCACGACTTCCTACATTATCACAAATGTCTTCCGGGAAACTTATTACAACCTTCCGTCTTTCAGGTGCGTGTCTGTAATAGGTCACCGCCTGGATAATTTACTGCCCTGTACCTGTGCAAACAAACATTCATCGTGTGACCATCTGGGTTGTATTCTCTCCACGAGAAAAATTAGGAAGTACAATAGCCATATCAGCGATAACCAAGCTCGCGGGGCGATCTTCGTGTTAATCCGCCGTGCCAATGTCTGGTACACGATAATTTTACCATGACTTTAGGTATTACATCACCTGTCTACTCTCCCAGCAGGGATGATCAGGTAAACAGACATGACGAATTATTACAGGAAAACGCGTAAACTAGTGACTGGGCGTATTTCTGTGCTCCAAAAATGAGAAATATGTAGATCATGGGAGAGAGACAGAGAAAATACGAGAAGGGGAGCGACAAATAACGTCACAATATAAATGTATATATACATATATAGTATATATGTAGAAGGGGAACGGCTAAGTAAGTAAGTAAGTAAGTATATATATATATATATATATATATATATATATATATATATATATATATATATATATATATATATATATATATATATATATATATATATATATATATATATATTATATATATATATATGTTTATTTATTTATAATAGAAGCTTTTTTCCATCTCTCTGTTCGTACGAAATTGACCACTTCTAGACTACTTAGAAGTCTGAAATTAGGCATGCTGATAGGTCTTAAGATGTGATGCCTAGAAAAATCTGAAAAACCAAAAATTAAATATCACGACACCGTAATTAAAGCAGCACGTTGTGCACCAAGGGAAATAATTTTATAATTTTTTTTTTTTTTAATTTTAAAGAGAAATTATTCTAAAATTAAAGATTTTATGTGATTTATAATCTAAAATTTCTTATTTTTACAAAATCATTTAAAAATTAACGCAAGTAATTTTGGAATATAAAAATGTAAAACCAGTATTTAAGATTTTATATTGCAAAAATTAATATTGTTGTATAATTATAAAGTAGTTCACTTTAGAATGCGGATTCTCATTATGCATAAAAGTTACAAGTATGCTTTGTAGTGTATGTCAGTTCCTGAAACAAAAGGTATTAATTTAATAAATGTATACAGGGCATGCACACATTTAAAATGCTCCAAATGGCAAAAAGGTCGTTGTAAACATGGATGTTTGCAGCACGGTAAAAAGGACATTTTCCGAATGTGCAGATCTGTCAAGCATATCAGTGAAAAGATGACTCCACAGGGGAAATTAATGCCACTTAAAATTTTACAACTGATGGATTGTCACTGGTAGGAATAGATTGTGAATAGAGTATGTCTGAGTTTACGAGCAGACCGTGTGTAAGTGAGATAACCATTTCCAGACAAGAAGGATCGGAGAATAAGTATCCATCTTGAAAGAAATTACTTGGGATGTAGTCGTGAGTGTACACATGATCGATAATGGACGGAAGCTGGCATACCATATATGGGGACTTGTAAATAACATATTTATTTTTACGTTTGTTACGCCGGAATTTGTCTTGAGAGAAGGCAAAATATACGCATCTTGCATGCTATTGACTTGGCATTTGAGATGTAAACATACAACATTTCTGATTGGAGCATTGTTATATAGTAGCAATCTGGATGTGGTCCGAATGTTGTCTTAAAATTTAGCGCCTTGTGAGTTTACAACACTGTGAAATTAAACTCAACAAGAAGACAGCCAGACAAGCCAGAATAAGGAATAGGATCAGGATTCATTTTAAAGGACCGGACAACGTTTCAATAACAGGAAAGAGAAAAGGTAAAAAAGAACAGTGCTGTCACAATGACTGTACTCGAAATCCCCCTTGTTTTCTACTTCGTCTGCAAATTGTAACGTTTCACGTTGATAGTAAAGGCCTTCTGCAGCATACACGCGTTTCCCCAACACAATAAAATGTGTACTCCAATTCTAAGAAAAACCTTGAGATACGCAAGTTGACCTAGATTTAAAATTCCATTCATGTCCTTTTATACACTACGTAGCCAAAAAAAAAAAAACGAAAGACAGATGGACTAAAGATAGAAAGAAGGGAGGGCTGAAAGCAGGGACACATGCAACACTAAACACGCGTCGCGCGATACACAATTGCTGCCATCACGCGTGTAAGGCCACATGCACTAGTTTTTTTCAAATCGACAGTGATAAAAAGCCACTACCCATACCAGAGTTAGGTTTTAAAAAACTTACAAAATTCTTATTAGGAAATATGACATTATACTGGTTTACGTTTGAAAACATGACAGTACCCAGACACCCTAAAGTTTGGAAGTGAGGAGGTAGTAACAGCACGACTATCCTAGAAGAAAATGCATATTGGCTCCATTAAATATATATATATTTGGGTTCCTTAGGACTTGCTGACAAATAATATGTTAAACGTTACGCAAATAGTCTAGGAATTAACAAATTATAGCCAAAAGAAAATAGTGAGGGTGTCAGACAACACCAAATTCAGAATCGCTCAGTGGCAGAATTTCACCCCACCATTGTACGGGAAATAGGCTGACATGTTACCTCCTATTGGATTGGCGGAAAATAAATGTAAGGCTAAACACGATTAGTCGGACTATAAATACTACTTCTTTGTTGTTAGGGGAAACGTGAGAAGGGTAATATTTTTTGAAAAGTAGGTAAACATGGCATGATTGGTTAGAGCTGCCAATATACTCAATTCAGGGCGTCTGTTCCGGGCCACATCTTGTAATAAACCTACTAAGAAACAGTGCGTTGAGCACCAGTGCATATTGTTATAAATAAAAGCCTGGGACATCGGCAGATCGAAGTTGTGCTATATTCATTGCCATTCAACGTCACTGTGTAATATTTCCATGAATTGTGGTAAGCTTGAAAGGTTTGATATCTTTTTAATGAAAATTGAATGTAAATTGATAAATTATGTCTGTATATATGTGTGGTTCAGTAGCGAACTTGAGGTAAAGCCTATATAATGCTCCAGCCTGAACAGAAGGTGTCGGAGGAAAGTGAAACTAAATGGAATTGCCAAACAGTACACTGACACCTATATTATTGACTAGAAAGAAATAATGCTGGAATTGCAGAGGCGTGGTAACCATTAGGGAGGAAAATACTGGTGAAAATTGTTTCAGATGAAGATAGCAGTTGGCCTACCGCTCTGAACTCAGTGTTTGTTCTGTATTGTGCTCAGTGTAGAAATAGAGTATAAATTAGTTCTGAAGTAGGAGGTACAACCTTCTTGTTTCAGGGACTGTGGTCCTAAAGCTATTGAGCAGTACCTGGTCAGAGCTTTGCTGAATCCAGAGGCGGACAGCATACTCCTTGGTCCATATAGCAAACAGTGAGGTGTCTCCAGAACACAGGGGAGCAATCGAGCAGAGGAGTCTTTTCCTGCCGCCATCACGAAAGTTAAGCCTATGTGGCCAGCGGAGCTCAACATTATGTATACCCCCTTAAACTGACATTGTATTAAAATAAGAGGGGAAATTAATTGTTTTAATGAACGGAACTGAGAACATCTCCAATACTAGTTCCAACAGAAATAAACACTTGAAGTCATGATGACAAATACCAACATAGCTTGAAAAAACAACACCAGTATTACCTCATATTACTACTACACAACTGACACACATATGATAAAATTAATAAAATATGTCACTACAAGATTCATATTGATAAATTCTATATATATATATAACTTATAATTGAAATTGATTGTGATTCCTGGTTCACTTTGTATTTGAATCAGGACACATATATATTAATGAAAAGTAATTAATACATATTGATATTTGAAAATTTACCAGTGACTCGTTTAAGATAGTCTCATAGAATGTTCCATGTATGTGAGTGTCACAGTGTTGTCAAGTGTGGTGGAATAAATTAAATTGTTTATCTGTCTGTTGTTGTTGTGACTTACACTTCATCATATACATACCCTAGACATATAACGTAGTCATCACAATATTCCAGAATAATTCTGACTGAGGTATACATATGTGGCAGCAAGTAAGGTTATCTGTAAAACACTACACCTATTAGATACAGATACCTTCACAGCTGATCTCAGTCAGTACACTAAGTCCCCTATAGATATTTATAAAATCCCACTTTACCACATATATTGGGGTCCGGTCCGGGATATTGAACTTTCTCCTGTTATATATATTGGGAATTATAAGAATTAAAAGGTATCCTTGGGTGGAATTAAATAAGGTTGAGCTCTCAGTGCCTGTGGTGTCATTAAATAAATAATTATAGATTATATTGTTTAGTTAGATATTATTTACATTTACCTGTTAGAAAATGGCGGACCTGGCCAAATTTCGATCTGCTGCTGTACAGACTGCGAAAGAGTTAGGAATGGACGGGCAAATTATGATTTCTTATGTCACTGCTGAATGTGACAAATATATTGAACGGGAAGAAAGAAGATTAGAAAAAGAGGCCGAAAGAAAGTTAGAGGCTGAAAAGGAAATTAAGAAGTTGCAGATTGAGGCTGAGGCTAAGAGGTTGCAGATTGAGGCTGACAAAGAGGCTAAAGCATTGGAAGCAGAAAGAGAAGACAAAAGATTAGCTGCAGAAAGAGAAGAGAAGAAATTAGCTGCAGAAAGGGAAGACAAGAGATTAGCTGCAGAGAGGGAGGCAGAAAAGGAGGAGAAGAGATTACAAAGGGAACATGAGTTACGACTAAGGGAGTTTGAGTTTCAAGGCCATGCTCCTGAAAATGGTGCCAGTCCCTTTACCTCTGATGCCACTGCTAGCCAGGGAGCCTCAACCTCGGCTATGAATTTTCATTTAGATCATTTTGTTGAGAAAGACGATGATATTGAGAGCTATCTAAATAGATATGAACTATTAGCTACCACATATGGGTTAGAGAGAGAAAGGTGGAGCTTAAAGTTATCTCAAGGACTTCGTGGGGCAGCTTATGAAGTTTTTGCTAAAATGAGCAGAGGTGATCAGGAAAATTATGACATGCTAAAGCAGGCTCTTTTGTTAAGATATGAAAAGAACGCAGAATTTTATAGAAAAAAATTTAGGAATGCTAAACTACTGTCAGGTGAAACCTATCACCAGTTCTCTGCACGAATAGAGACATACTTGGAGAAATGGACTTCTCTGGGGAAAACCCAAGATCTTAAGGAAATGATCCTTATAGAACAATTAAGAGAGTCCATGGCTCCAGACCTGAGAAAGTTTCTCATGGAACAAGGTGCAGAGAGGCTGGGTGAGTTGCTAAATGTTGCTGAAAGGTATCAAGCAGCTCAAGCAGAGGTAACAGGTAATAAAAAGAAACAGGTGGATAATTTTAGGGCACCACAGAACTTTAATAAATTTGATCCTAGGGATCAAAACAAAGGTAAGCACCAGTTTGATAGGCCACGGTATGACAATAAAAATAAAACCCCACAATTCGATGAAAGGAAATATGATGAAAGAAAATCTTTCAACCAAGGAAAAAGGTGGTGTAAAAATTGTCAGATGGACAATCATGACACTGACCGTTGCAGAAGGAAACCTGTGTATATGGCCACCCTTCAGGTCAGGTCGACCTCAAGACAGGAGGAGGATATTATGTTAGATACCACTCCAGAAGAGATGAGGAAGGCACAGGCTGGGGATAAGACCCTCAAGCCTTGTTTCAGGAAATTGTCAACTTGTCATACAACTCCAGGCAAGGGAGATTTTTACATGAAAAACAAGTTGATGTATAGGAAGACTGGAGCTAGATCCAAAGGTCAGGGACAGCTGGTACTTCCTAAAAGATATAGGACAGAATTAATAAGGAGCCTACATGTGAAACCAGATGGGGACCATGAGAAAATAGGTACCATCATCCAAAAGGTGGCTCACAATTATTATTGGCCCAAGGCAAGATGGGACATTGAGAATTTTGTAGAAAGGTGTAGCATAGCACATGAGGGAACACCCACAAGTGGGAACATTGATCAGGACCTGGACACGCCATGGGGCAACCGTAGGCCTGACAATAGAAGGAAAAATAAATTTGATAAAGTGGACCAAATGGAATGGGAAGCCCCTTTTCACGGACAAGCTTCACTTAACTGTTTTACAATGGCCACTATGCGGAGAGTGCAAAAAGATGTCTTACCCCAGGATAAGCCGAAAATCCCTCAATCGGACTTAAACAAACTGGAGGAAGAAGATGTAGAGAGGAAATCTCTCATCAAGAATTTTAAGTGGGGAGACAGCCCCAAGAGAAGAATTGGTAGCGGTCGTTTTGTGCATGAAAATTCTGGGAAGAAAAATCATCACTATAGAGCTTCGAGTGGAAGAGACCATATCGGTGCATGGACAAATAGGTCCACACAATTAAAGGTCCATATGTAGCTCTGTTAAGAACGTGGACTGATGAAAAAGCAGAGGAAAATATCACATCCTCATACCAATATGTGAATGAGCTGACCACTCGTTTAAAAACTGGCTGGAAACTTGCCAATGAAAATTTGAAACAAGCCAGGAAGAAACATGCTGCCTATTATAACAGGAAGGCGAAAGACAGAGATTTGGCTGTGGGAGAGAAGGTACTGCTTCTCTCCCCGGGAGTCAGAATAAGTTACAGATTGGATGGCAAGGTCCATATACAGTTCTAGAGAAGGTGTCTAGAACAAATTATAAGATAGATAAGAAGGGGAAAGAAAAAATCTATCATGTGAATCTCCTGAAGAAATATTTGGAAAGAGAACATCAGGAAGAGACACATTTGTTGACCTTGTCTATCGCCATGGAGATGAAAAAGGAACCACTTTCATCATTTGAATATCCATTACACCCCTGTGAGACAGCGGCACAGGTGAAAATCAGTACACATTTAACGAAAACTCAGAAAGAGAGAGTGCAACAGGTTCTAGATACTCATACAGAGGTGTTAACAGACCGACCTGGGCATACAAACTTATTGGAATATGATATGAAACTGATAGACCCCACACCTGTCTGTATGAAACCATATTCGATTCCTTTTGCTAAGGAGAAAGCTTTGAAGGAAGAGATAGACTATTTGTTGAAGGAAGGAATTATTTCACACAGTGAATCTTCGTATAGTTCCGGTGTTGTACTCTTAAGGAAGCCCTCTGGAGAACATAGACTCTGTATAGATTACAGGAGACTGAATGCTATTACAGAAGGACAGGTGGATCCATTGCCGGATACAAATCAGCTGTTTGCCAGACTAAATAAAGCTAAATATTTCTCAAAAGTGGATCTGAGTAAAGGCTACTAGCAGATTCCAGTAAAACCTGAGATCAGACAAAATTGTTGGATGTAAACATTTCGGAGGAACGTAATGAATCCCTGAGTTGCCTCTTTGATTGAGGATATTCCGAATGTTTCATACAGGCTAATAAGAAGATTATGGGATCCCCTACGAAAACTCTGCTATCACCAGGTATATGTTATCTCCTCATAACGTACATTTTGAGGAAAATCTAATGTTCTCTGGACATGTCATTGCGCAGACTCAGAGAAGAGAAATGGTGAATACGGGTTGTGAAGCAGCATTAAGACAAGCAGTCACACTTGCGGCTGTTCAGTAACATAACCGAAAAATATTATTGGTTGTAGAGGTCTGAGGCAGATTTCATGAGTAGTGCTTACTCTGAATGGACCCAACTACATAAAACCATGATAGCACAACAGCAGAGTAAAGTCAAGTTGACTTACATTTATCTATGTGTATATAGAATAAAGGACTGACATAAGATGTCTGTTTTAAGAGGGGAGATGTCGTGAAATATTCTAATCCCCATATATAAATTAAAACGTAAATGTAAAGCCTAACGAATTACTTCAATAACAGGAAAGAGAAAAGGTAAAAAAGAACAGTGCTGTCACAATGACTGTACTCGAAATCCCCCTTGTTTTCTACTTCGTCTGCAAATTGTAACGTTTCACGTTGATAGTAAAGGCCTTCTGCAGCATACACGCGTTTCCCCAACACAATAAAATGTGTACTCCAATTCTAAGAAAAACCTTGAGATACGCAAGTTGACCTAGATTTAAAATTCCATTCATGTCCTTTTATACACTACGTTACCTAAAGCGAAGGACAGATGGACTAAAGATAGAAAGAAGGGAGGGCTGAAAGCAGGGACACATGCAACACTAAACACGCGTCGCGCGATACACAATTGCTGCCATCACGCGTGTAAGGCCACATGCACTAGCTTTTTTTTCAAATCGACAGTGATAAAAAGCCACTACCCATACCAGAGTTAGGTTTTAAAAAACTTACAAAATTCTTATTAGGAAATATGACATTATACTGGTTTACGTTTGAAAACATGACAGTACCCAGACACCCTAAAGTTTGGAAGTGAGGAGGTAGTAACAGCACGACTATCCTAGAAGAAAATGCATATTGGCTCCATTAAATATATATATTTGGGTTCCTTAGGACTTGCTGACAAATAATATGTTAAACGTTACGCAAATAGTCTAGGAATTAACAAATTATAGCCAAAAGAAAATAGTGAGGGTGTCAGACAACACCAAATTCAGAATCGCTCAGTGGCAGAATTTCACCCCACCATTGTACGGGAAATAGGCTGACATGTTACCTCCTATTGGATTGGCGGAAAATAAATGTAAGGCTAAACACGATTAGTCGGACTATAAATACTACTTCTTTGTTGTTAGGGGAAACGTGAGAAGGGTAATATTTTTTGAAAAGTAGGTAAACATGGCATGATTGGTTAGAGCTGCCAATATACTCAATTCAGGGCGTCTGTTCCGGGCCACATCTTGTAATAAACCTACTAAGAAACAGTGCGTTGAGCACCAGTGCATATTGTTATAAATAAAAGCCTGGGACATCGGCAGATCGAAGTTGTGCTATATTCATTGCCATTCAACGTCACTGTGTAATATTTCCATGAATTGTGGTAAGCTTGAAAGGTTTGATATCTTTTTAATGAAAATTGAATGTAAATTGATAAATTATGTCTGTATATATGTGTGGTTCAGTAGCGAACTTGAGGTAAAGCCTATATAATGCTCCAGCCTGAACAGAAGGTGTCGGAGGAAAGTGAAACTAAATGGAATTGCCAAACAGTACACTGACACCTATATTATTGACTAGAAAGAAATAATGCTGGAATTGCAGAGGCGTGGTAACCATTAGGGAGGAAAATACTGGTGAAAATTGTTTCAGATGAAGATAGCAGTTGGCCTACCGCTCTGAACTCAGTGTTTGTTCTGTATTGTGCTCAGTGTAGAAATAGAGTATAAATTAGTTCTGAAGTAGGAGGTACAACCTTCTTGTTTCAGGGACTGTGGTCCTAAAGCTATTGAGCAGTACCTGGTCAGAGCTTTGCTGAATCCAGAGGCGGACAGCATACTCCTTGGTCCATATAGCAAACAGTGAGGTGTCTCCAGAACACAGGGGAGCAATCGAGCAGAGGAGTCTTTTCCTGCCGCCATCACGAAAGTTAAGCCTATGTGGCCAGCGGAGCTCAACATTATGTATACCCCCTTAAACTGACATTGTATTAAAATAAGAGGGGAAATTAATTGTTTTAATGAACGGAACTGAGAACATCTCCAATACTAGTTCCAACAGAAATAAACACTTGAAGTCATGATGACAAATACCAACATAGCTTGAAAAAACAACACCAGTATTACCTCATATTACTACTACACAACTGACACACATATGATAAAATTAATAAAATATGTCACTACAAGATTCATATTGATAAATTCTATATATATATATAACTTATAATTGAAATTGATTGTGATTCCTGGTTCACTTTGTATTTGAATCAGGACACATATATATTAATGAAAAGTAATTAATACATATTGATATTTGAAAATTTACCAGTGACTCGTTTAAGATAGTCTCATAGAATGTTCCATGTATGTGAGTGTCACAGTGTTGTCAAGTGTGGTGGAATAAATTAAATTGTTTATCTGTCTGTTGTTGTTGTGACTTACACTTCATCATATACATACCCTAGACATATAACGTAGTCATCACAATATTCCAGAATAATTCTGACTGAGGTATACATATGTGGCAGCAAGTAAGGTTATCTGTAAAACACTACACCTATTAGATACAGATACCTTCACAGCTGATCTCAGTCAGTACACTAAGTCCCCTATAGATATTTATAAAATCCCACTTTACCACACAGACCACGTGTAAGAGGCATCTTAATCAAGTTCTGAGCCAGAAGTCTGAATTTCCCCCCCCCCCCCCCAACGATATTTGGGTCGGTGGTACCAATTGATGGTGCTATCTGTGGAACAAGTGAGTGGTATAAGTGGCCTGCAGTCAAAGCTATACACCTACAGCAGACGGGACTTAACAGACGATGGACTATCTTCGCAATTACCCAATGATACTACAAGGGACGTGTTGCGGCCACCAGACTTGACCAGTGATGAGAGTGAACCAGTCCAAAACATGCAAAGAAGAAGAATCAGCTGGAGCAGAAACCAACCGACATTTTACTGGCAGCTAATTACCTATTCAAAGTTGCCAAGTGAAATCTCTATTAAAGAACTTTTAAAATCAGACCATCACCTGTGAGGACATTTTAAAAGACTCTATATAAATTCACCCCACCCTTATTTATTTTACATTTGTTAACGATAATTGATTATTAAATTTGTTATCTCTAAATATGCAAATTGTTAGTTGATTTAGTCATTTTGAGTGAACTGCACCCGTATGTCTCAGTCATTTTAAATACTTATAACAGAGCTATTTAAGTAATATTTTACTGAGTTAAATCAGTTGGGCGCTAATCAGAACGAGCAAAATCCTAACTCATAGAAGGTCAGGAAATATAAAAAGTTTACACGGCCTAGATTCCATCAATCGTAGTACTTTATTTCTTTAAATTCCTGTGAAGCTCCCTAGAAATGAAGCACCATTCTTCATTTCACACGTCTGCCAAGAGTAATCTTGAGCTAAAGGTAGATACCTTTGTAGACCCTCAGTAGATACTCTGTATTTTGGGCACTATTGGGCCATCACTGCAGAGCAAGGGCAGAAATCCCGTGACAAAACCATAGAAGAAAACCAATAACATAAATAGTTTACAGTATTATGGAGCTCGGGGGAGAGAGAGAGAGAGAGAGAGAGAGAGAGAGAGAGAGAGAGAGAGAGAGAGAGAGAGAGAGAGAGAGAGAGAGAGAGAGAGAGAGAGAGAGAGAGAGAGAGAGAGAGAGAGAGAGAGAGAGAGAGAGAGAGAGAGCAAATTGTCTATGCCAGTCGATAAGGCACTAAAAGAAAAAAGGCAAAGAAAATTCAAACATTCTTGTACGCAAGGGGACAATACATACCTCTGTTGTCATGAAGACAATATATATCTATTTAGGCAAGGGGACAACATATACCTCTGTATGCGCAAGGACAAAACTTACCGTTGTATGCAATGAAAAACACGTATCTCTATTTGTAAGCAAGGGAAAGAAACATACCAGTAGACAAGGGAGCAAAACATATCTCTGTGGACAAGGGGATCTCTGTAGGCACGAGTACAACACATATCTCTGTAGACGAGATGGGGGTGGGGTACAGAACACCTATCTGTAGGCAATGGGACAACACTTAGCTCTGAAGGCAGGGTGGGGTGGGGGGGGGGCAAAATATAATTGATTAATAAATTTGTTATCTTTAAATACAAATTGATAGTTGATTTAATCATTATTGAGTGAATTGCACCCGTGTGACTCATCTATTTTAAATGCATAACCATGCAGAGCTATTAAAGTAATATTTTACTGAATCATTTCAGTAGGGGTTCAGAAAATACGAGCAAATTTCTTTTTCCTCACAGAAAGGTGGGAAGATAGAAAATCCATGACAGGTTAGATGATCTCAGTTGTTATGCTTTCCTTCTTAAAATTCCTGTGAGATTCCCTGAAGTAGAAGCATCATTCTTCTATTTCCCCCCAAGAGTAATCTTGAGTGCAGGTTGATACCTGTGAATACCATCATCATTATACTCTTAGTTTGGCCATTGTTTGATCACTACTAAGGAGCAGGGGGAGACAATCCCGTGACGGAAAAACATAGGGGAAGGGGGCTGTTTCTATTAAGAAATACACAACCTAAACATGACTGCTTGATAAAATCTAGACAAGAACGTTTGTGGCCCAGACAACACAAAACTCTCTTCTGCTTGTCGAGTTTGAGGGCAGGTTGGACTTGATCCAACAGCCATTACAACTTGTCTTGAGTAACTTGTCTCGTTTTCAACACTTTCTTTGTGATAAAATTTCACCTAGTACTGAGCTCTGCTTTCAGAGAGTAAACGTTCTTGGAGTACTTGTAAACTCAGTCATCATTCATTTATTTCTCTTTACCTGCTCCAAAGTAGGCATGTGTTCATGCATCGGTGGTTTCTATAGGAATTTGTTTCACTTGGAGCGGTTGCCATCCCCACGCATAGCCTCATTTTAGTCGCGCCTTAACGCGTGACTTAGAGAACAACATTTCTATTCTTTCTTTGTCACTTCTCACAGTCCCGCCGGGAACTGCACGGAGCTAAACACAATCTCGCCAAGAATAAAATACTTACTGTTAAAAATTACGCCTTATTAAGATAAGTGCTATACCACTTTCCCCAATTATTCCAATCTATCCTTCAGTTTTTTTTTCAAACGCTTTAAAGCCGTATTTAAAAATCACGTAAAGGAACATATAATTATTAAATTTTCATGCATGAATTAACGTAAAAGTATATTCATTCTCGCGTGTATACATGTCCAGACTTTTAGCCTACACACAAACTGTTTTATTTTTACTTTTTTTTTTTTTTTTTTTTTTTTTTTTTTTACAAAAATCATCACATCTGATCAGAGAAGGTGCTCTTGTTTCAGTTGCTTCTTTACAGGTCAAGAATCAAACAAGATGACACTTATAAATCATCAGTTTACTGGAAAACTCCAGGCCCGCTGAGAATTAAATAACCGCTGAAAATGAAATGCCAAATTGGCTATTTGCTGTTTTTGCCACAAAACATATTACTTCGTTATTTTTCCGTAAAATTGGATTTTTAGACGTACACTTTGTCTGATGTATTAATTAAAAAAACACATGCTCACACAGAGGTGTGTGTGTATATATATATATATATATATATATATATATATATATATATATATATATATATCTATATATATATATTCAATACCATAATTCCCGTCGTAAGTACGTCGGTCGGTCGGTCACATCATGCACGCCGTCATTTGCGCACTTTTCTATTTTCGAGAGAGTACATTAACTTTCAACCACAGCTAAGGGCTGCAACTGTGGTTAAAATGTTGGACAAAAATTGTATTGTTTCCCTTATATGTACACTCCCGAAAATAGAAAAGTGCGCAAATAACAGTGTGCATGAACAGTTTGATTTTGGAAAGAAGCCAACTACAGAATTGATAAACAGTACATGAACTGGAGACAGGAAGGTGCGGAGATGTAGATTAAATCAACAGACAACCAAGATACTCTTCTGTCCAGTTTCATTTGGGAAACAGATTAAACTCCTCATTTTTCTTAAAAATAACCTTAAATAGTACATTTTTGATTGTTTCTTCAAGACAAAATTTTAATCTAAAGTAGTGCAGACTTATTATTATGGATCAAAATGATCCATAATAATAACTTGGTGGTGGTTCGACATGTAACAGAAACAACACACTATAATTAAAAACCTGTCAATTTTGACGGGTTATTACTAGTATAATCATATTAATTGTGCATCTATTTAAATGTCAGTATTTCCTCATTTGTTTTTTGTGATTGTTTTGTCGCATGGAAGGCTTGTTAATATTTTACTGTTTTATTATTATAGCACATTTTATTCCGGTTCAATGTTTATTCTACGAATACAATATAGTACTCACAGTCATCTTGGCTGTAAAGGAAATGATTTATTATAAAACATGTGATGCTACAACACACAGAGACTGACACATTGCTAGGGATTGTAGATTCACACAAAACGTGAGCGGTGAGGGGGAGATGGTGAGAAATAGAATGAAAAAAAAACGAAAATGTATTCCATTTCATTTTGCATAACTCTTTCATTCATCTTACTTAAACAGTCTATCATTCTCTCTCTCTCTCTCTCTCTCTCTCTCTCTCTCTCTCTCTCTCTCTCTCTCTGTCTCTCTGTCTCTCTGTCTCTCTCTCTCTCTCTCTCTCTATATATATATATATATATATATATATATATATATATATATATATATATATATATATATCTTTCTTTCTTTCGTTCTTTCGTTCTTTCTTTTCTCTTCTTCTTTCGCTTTGTCTTTACTTCTGACTTGTTTTCATTTCTTTTCTTGTTTCTCCTGAAAGAGCATTCAGCCACCATTGCAGCTTAGCCGCCCTCCCCCCCCCCCCCTTTTTTTTAACTACCTTGTATTAAAGCATTCAAATTGTCTTGCAACTGTATTTTCTGTAACGAATAGTTTTTACATTATGAGATTGCCAGCCCCATGCGTAAACCTCATGTTAGTCGCCTGTCACGAAATATGTTCGTTCTTTTTTCCTGGTCTTCACTCCTCGCCGGCATTATTACTTTACCATTCCGTTCATGTGCTAATTCTTCCAGTATTCTTTGTTTTCGCTTTTATCGTTCAAGATTTTCTTATAAGATCTTGATCTTGTCACACCTCTCACCCATCTCAGTCTCCTGGTTATTTTCTCCTTTATTTTATCGACGACACGTAGCAAAGGAGCGAACTTTCCACATTGACTTTTCGCTTATCGCCAGCTCCAGGCGGTGTAAGAGTCTACACTGAGCGACACTACTATTATCAACCCAGACTTTTTTCTCGGAATATACGTGAAACCATGTTGTCGCATGATAAGGTGCAAGTCTGCAAGCATGACCTGCTCAAATACACGATCGATCTCACTGGGATGGGGAAGGGTAACAATTTTGGTAAAGATTAAGACTCGGGCAGTGATGTAATACTTCCCACAGATGGATTTTGTTGTGATAACATATACAAGAAAATAACATCTTGGATGAGATTATAATGTTTAATCTGTGAAGTAGTGAGTTGTAATTAAGACAAATATCCAAGGAAGTGGCAAGACCTTATATGGTTATGGAGTTTGAAAATCACACATTGTCTTATGTTGTCATTTAGTAATGTTCTACATGAGAGGAAGGTAGTGGGCAAATAGGCCCCTACCACAATCCGACACTTATTTGCTATCGGTTTGGCATTTGAGATGCTAAGATAGAATGCTCCTGATTGGACCACTCCTCAAAGTAGCAGTCTGGGCGTGTAGGCGAAAACTTTGCATATATGCTACACCGTTGTAACATTACTGAACTTATTTCCAATTGCTTCGAGAAGACATCAGAGACAGCCAGGAACACGGAATATTAGGACCCACATATAGGACAGGCCATAGGACTGGACGTGAATTCTAAGATTAGAAGAGAGTAACCCCAGAGACATTACTTTGCGCCTTAAGTTCTAGGATCCAACTTCAAGTGCTCTAAGTTAGACACCTAACTCACCTAAAAGAGATGGCATCTTATATTAGTTGCCCGACAATATTCGGACGTTTCCGGTGCAAAAAGTCTGTGTTCGGAGTAAGTTGTAATATGTATATTTTATCATTTTATATTTGCATTTTGATATGTATAATCTACTTGTGGATGTACAATGGCTTATGAGGCTGAAAACCTCATCATTTCAAATAATTTGGTACATGAACCACCGCTGCAAGAGCTGGTGACATTTTCATGCGGGTTTTCTCACAAGAAACCAACAGCAGAAGTGGCTCCAGACTCCATACAGAGCAGGCGGTGGATGTTGATATCATGGTGTACATATCTATTACACAAGCCCTTTGATAAGTGTGTGTATGTATATACATATATAGAGTCGCCTTCCGCTGTCCAAAAGCATTTTCATTCAACTCACTAGGGTTAAAATAAACGCCTAAGATGGGTTAAAAGTCTGAGAAAGATGAAATGATGAAGGGAATTGGGGGTCACTTGACGCTCATATCAGGAGATCCAATACTCACCCGAGGCATTTGTTTCCCTCTTAATTAGTGGTACAAGTTACCAGCAATCGACGCTAGCCCTCGTCAGACGGAACTTGAAGGCACTTGACTTGACAGCCTAAGCAGTTACCTAAGCCTTGTGCAAGAGGTGTGCTGCTGCCATAATATTTGACTATTGGAGAGAGTTACAGTCCAAGGCACCTGTGGGAACTAACAGCGACTGAAACAGACGCAGACCAACCCCACACCTGAAGCTAAGTAGCATAACAGAGCTACTAATGGACATTTCCACAAATTTTTCATAAGTTTCTTCACAATTTAAATCATCCGATGATAATAAATATCATCGCTTCTTTTTTATAAACAACTTTATTTATTTTACATTGTTAAACTATCAGTATTACTAAACCTGTTTATCTGTAACATTAAAGCTATAATTGGTTTAATCACTCTTGAGTGAAATGTGTTTCTGCACCCGTATGAATCATACTGTTTTAAATACATAACCAGTCACAGAGCTATAACATTAATAACTGCTGAATCACCTTTAGATGGTAGCTCAGAAATACGAGCGAAAATATATTACTTCACAAAGGGCAGGAGAATAATAAGTTCATGACAGCTTAGATTATCTCCATTTTTATACTTCCTTTACTTTAAATTCCCTAAAGTAGAAGCATCATTCTTCTATTTATATCTCTGCCAAGAGTAATCTTAAGAGGAAGTTAATACCTTAGAAGTTTCTCATCATTATACCTTAAGTTTGGCCATTGTTGATCCACTACTGCGGAGCAGGGGAGACAATACGTCACATTGTCTCTAGCGATATACAGGAGGGAGCAGCCGTCTTTTTCTTTATTTTGGCTCCTTAGAGAAACCCCGGGAACTAAACGTCACAATGTCTGATTTGATTTGCTGTCTGCATTTTATTTTTAATAACTATCATGGATAAAGCTAATAGTGCGCGAAAATTAAACGTTAGTTCATCTACTTTAATGAAGAGAATACATATATGTCAGCATGAAGAATAAAGAAGTATTAACAAACTACGGATTCGTAAATGGCAGGAATCGCCCTTTTATTTACGGATCACTAAGTTCTTCGCTTATCACGTTCACATCGCACAGTATAACCGTCTTCTATGCAGAAGAGGAGCTACAAATCAGCTGTGAACGACCAAGTAGAGAAGAAATAAAGAAAGCCATAAAGCTTCTGAAAAATGGAAAAGCAGCTGGTCCAGATTGCATTCCAGCAGAGGCCATCAAAACAGATATTGATACCTCTACAGAGATATTATACAAACTACTTGGAAAAGTCTGGGAGAGAGAGAAAATACCAGCAGAATGGAAAGAAGGTTATCTGGACAAGTTGCCTAAGAATGGAAATTTACAAGAGTGCACAAATTATAGAGGAATAATGTTACTATCAGTGCCAGGAAAAGTATTAAATGGGTGGGTTTGAAAAAAAATCGAAAAAAGGTGATTCGTCTTACGAGGACAAAAGACAAAGAAAATAGTCTACGTTACGGCCACAAGGCCTTCGTCAGGAAAGGAAAGAAAGTGAAGTCTAGATAGGACACATAAAAAAACTTAATAAAATAATAAAATAAAAACTGGGTACTTCCCTGAAGGCAAGAACCGAAATTCGCTGTCTGTTGAAGAGCGCGTGGCTGAACAGAAAGCGACTTCCGCCGCCGGGTGTACACAATACATATGTATGTACAACTTCGGAAAGAGGCAGAGGTAGACCAAAATACACATGGAAGATAACTGGAAACAGAGGTGAAAATGATGAGGAAAACATGGAAAGAACTTGATCAGATGGCACAGGACAGGAGGACTTGGCATGTGTTTGTTAAGGCATATTTTCCTTGGGGAGATAAAGGGTATTGATTGATTTATTGAAGTTCTTCGCTTTTCACTTTCACATCTCACAGAATAACCGTCTTCTATGCGATTGTTTTAAAGGTAGCAAACGTTGTCTCCTTAGTTTGCTGACGAATGTCTCTAGGTGACATTTCCGATCGCTAAATTCTTGGATTCCATAAACAACTTGGCGGAGAACTGTAGAGGCCGAGATGCAAAGAATGAACTAGAGCTGGGGCACTGTACGAAGGATGGCGGCAGACCGAGCAAAGTGGAAGCAGCTTGGGCCGATGCGAAGGACGGTGAACTGGACGCCGCCATATTGTGACTCCGTGTGCTTATTTGCGTGTGATGCGGTGTGTTTGCACATAACATAAATTTCGTGAGCATGATTTATTATGGAATTCGAAATTTGAGGCATTATATCATAATTGTAACTTGTAAGATGTTGAGATGGATAATTTTTGTTCATTTTACAGTAGTTGAAATTTGTTTAGTTTAATAGTGGGTGTTTTACACTGAGTAAAAGCGATACGCGCACGTGTCCGCGCTAATAACGTTCGGGCAAAATGGCTGACCTTGTTCTACTATCCTTTCCATTTACCGCAGTTTGTTGCTGCTATACAAGACGACACCAGGCGTGATGGCCATTAACTGCTTTGACAATTGGCGGCTATGGATCAAAGAAGAAGATATCCTTGGATTACCCCGTGTAGTAACAGGGGTCTCTGATATGACACAGAAAGTGTAGGACTACAGCTCCCTAAGGCATGTCGTACAAGGCGAATAATGTGAAGTTGTTCATTAGGCTGGCAATCTCATCATTTAAAACATATTGATGCAGAAACCAAGACATATGTATGTATTGTGTACACCCGGCGGCGGAAGTCGCTTTCTGTTCAGCCACGCGCTCTTCAACAGACAGCGAATTTCGGTTCTTGCCTTCAGGGAAGTACCCAGTTTTTATTTTATTATTTTATTAAGTTTTTTATGTGTCCTATCTAGACTTCACTTGTATTCCACGTCTTACCGCAGTTCCCCTCAACTTCCTCGAAAAGTATTAAACAGAATCATCCTTGAGAGATTAAAAGAGTCCATAGACAAGCATCTGAGAGATGAATAAGCAGGTTTTCGACAAAATAGATCCTGTACAGACCAAATAACGACATTGAGAATAATAGTTGAACAAAGTCTGGAATGGAATTCACCACTATACATCGGATTCGTGGACTATGAAAAGGCATTTGACAGCGTAGACAGAGAATCACTTTGGAAATTGATGAGGCATTATGGAGTTCCCATGAAGATCATTAACTTAATAAAGATGACCTATGAAGACATGGCATGCAGAGTTCTTCATGAAGGACAACTTACAGAACCGTTAAGAATTAAAACGGGAGTGAGACAGGGATGCCACTTGTCTCCATTTCTTTTCTTACTAGCAATAGACTGGGTCATGAAAACATCGACATTACACAACAGATATGTAATCCAGTGGAATCTGACTAAACAGCTTGATGATCTGGATTTTGCAGATGACTTGGCTCTTCTGTCCCACAACCATAATCAGATGCAAGAGAAAATGAGAATTCTCGATGAGAGGTCACAACAAGTGGGCCTGAAAATACACAGGGAAAAGACAAAGATTATGAGAATAAATGCAAGAAATGATAACAATGTTGAACTTGAAGAAACACCACTAAAAGATTTAAAACCGTACACATATCTTGGAAGTAATATAGACAAAGTTGGAGGGGCAGACAGTGATATCAAAATAAGAATACAAAAAGCAAGAGGAGCTTTCATTGCATTGGGAAACAAATGGAGAACAAGAGAAATCAGGTCCAACACGAAAATAAGAATCTTTAACTCAAATGTGAAGTCAGTACTATTGTATGGCTCTGAGACACGGAGAACAACAAAAACAACAACCAAAATGCTACAGACTTTCATAAACGGGTGCTTGCGTAGAATATAAGGGCTGAAATGGTATGACAAAGTCACAAATGTGGAATTGATGACAAGAACCAGACAAGTGCCAGTGAAACAAGAGTTGAGAAGAAGACGATGGCGATGGATAGGACACACATTGAGGAAACCTGTTGATAGCATTACAAGGCAGTCCTTGTTCTGGAATCCACAGGGAAAGAGAACGAACGAACGAACGAACGAACGAACGAAATCTTTATTTCATCAGGGTAAAGAAATAGGCATAATTGCCTTTTTACATTTCTGCCCTGCAATACAATTTTCAGTGTGTTAAAAATTAAAATATTAACAACTTCAGACAGGATCAATTAATAATATCATCACAATCAGAAACTTAGCTCAGACAAGTATATTTACTCATAGTCATTCACGCACAGAGAGAGAGAGAGAGAGAGAGAGAGAGAGAGAGAGAGAGAGAGAGAGAGAGAGAGAGAGAGAGAGAGAGAGAGAGACTTAATATAAAAAATTCAATTTAAAATAAAAATATTACAATGATAGTTAAATGCTCGTGGAAACGTTGAAATAACTGAAACAGAATTGTCGTTAAATGTGTGTACAAGATTTCATGACATGTGAATGCAGATGTCTTTTGAATGTGGTGTAATTATCAGTTTTGACAGACTTGAGTAGAGAATTCCATGCTAAACCACCTGCATAACTAAAACAACTTCGGAAAGAGGCAGAGGTAGACCAAAATACACATGGAAGATAACTGGAAACAGAGGTGAAAATGATGAGGAAAACATGGAAAGAACTTGATCAGATGGCACAGGACAGGAGGACTTGGCATGTGTTTGTTAAGGCATATTTTCCTTGGGGAGATAAAGGGTATTGATTGATTTATTGAAGTTCTTCGCTTTTCACTTTCACATCTCACAGAATAACCGTCTTCTATGCGATTGTTTTAAAGGTAGCAAACGTTGTCTCCTTAGTTTGCTGACGAATGTCTCTAGGTGACATTTCCGATCGCTAAATTCTTGGATTCCATAAACAACTTGGCGGAGAACTGTAGAGGCCGAGATGCAAAGAATGAACTAGAGCTGGGGCACTGTACGAAGGATGGCGGCAGACCGAGCAAAGTGGAAGCAGCTTGGGCCGATGCGAAGGACGGTGAACTGGACGCCGCCATATTGTGACTCCGTGTGCTTATTTGCGTGTGATGCGGTGTGTTTGCACATAACATAAATTTCGTGAGCATGATTTATTATGGAATTCGAAATTTGAGGCATTATATCATAATTGTAACTTGTAAGATGTTGAGATGGATAATTTTTGTTCATTTTACAGTAGTTGAAATTTGTTTAGTTTAATAGTGGGTGTTTTACACTGAGTAAAAGCGATACGCGCACGTGTCCGCGCTAATAACGTTCGGGCAAAATGGCTGACCTTGTTCTACTATCCTTTCCATTTACCGCAGTTTGTTGCTGCTATACAAGACGACACCAGGCGTGATGGCCATTAACTGCTTTGACAATTGGCGGCTATGGATCAAAGAAGAAGATATCCTTGGATTACCCCGTGTAGTAACAGGGGTCTCTGATATGACACAGAAAGTGTAGGACTACAGCTCCCTAAGGCATGTCGTACAAGGCGAATAATGTGAAGTTGTTCATTAGGCTGGCAATCTCATCATTTAAAACATATTGATGCAAGCTATATGATTTGACTTCCAGGGTATAAAATCCTGTACAAAGAGTCTAAATGAGTTTAACAAAAGAACACAACGGCTGAATGCACTAGTTAATATGAACCATTCCGATCTTGCCAGAAAAAAAAATGTGATATGTGACGCAAGGTACAAATAAATACGAGATAAATACATATTAAAATAGGAAAAAATAGACTGGAAAAAAATGAATTAACCACATGAAGAGAATCTACAAAAATACTGCCAAGGAAGTATATTCGCCTTTTTCTATTTATCCACTGCTAACACCGTGCGAGGTCGCAGATGGAATCGATTATTTTCTGATTTGATCCATTCAGTGGGGCCTGGTGTCCAGTTATGTTGTGTTCCGTTAAAGCGTCTGTCAAAATGTACATCGCCTATTCAAACGTCCACTTAATCTGGTCACTTCGATTTTTTGGGATTGTCCGCAGTGCTGCTGGCTTAATCCATACTGTCCAAGACAAGTCTTTCTTTCCCTCCTGATATATTCTTTGAACATCGAATGGCTGAGTGGTTAGAGCTCTTGCTTCTCTAGGAAAAATTACCGGGCTCGAAACCAGGGAGTGTCATGCTCCAGTCTACACTGCTGAAAATGGGTAAATAAATATTAGACAAACATAAAGGTATGTTTTCAGGCACTCGTAAGAAATAAAGAAGTAGAACACTAGGCAACAGAAAAACAACAAACGTGAGTGGCTTACCCAGGATTTGAACCCCGGACCTTCCGTACGACAACACCGCCTAGCTATACAAGCGAATCACACTATCCTCCCGGCCAGCTAGGCATCCCCCCCAAAAAAATTCTTTACTAACCGGTCATTAGTGCGAAACGCAAGACAACACCGGAAGTTTACAATGGGCAGCTTAGCCTTATTAATGACGCAATCACTTCTGTTGTTCCCCTATTATACAGTATATGTCAGTCCACACAAGACAAAGACCTTGATACTGTGTCTAGTAAATGATAGAAGACTTAAGAACAGTAGTATAGAAAATGGGTACTTGACTCTGCTGTTGAGTTAATGAGGGCAAAGGCACAGGAAGGTAACCTGTCACTTAGTGTCATGAAGCTGAGATTTAGTGTAGCGAAATCTCTAAACTTAACTCCCCTGCGGAAGTATTTGTTATGGGCTATCTTTAATATATTCCTGAACTGGAACTGGCGCAATGATGTCCTTTCTTTCTTCATTTAAGTATTTTCTGGTTTTATTTGCCGCTTTTTTCGGTGCTTTAATTCCACAAGTGGTGGCTTGTCTATCTAGTACTTTAATTAATGTGTAGAATCCACCAGTTATCGGAGAAAACTGATAATAGTAGTATTATTTTAATGACAAAGTTAACTGAAGACAACGGCTTAATATTTTTTCATTGCTTTTCAGACTCTGGTAGAGAAAATTTGCAAGCTGTGGTCACCGTGTCTTTTCACATAGAAAGAAGACAGTTGAACTTGTTTTAATCAATCAATATCCTTGAGCTCTTCAAGGATCATAGGCGTTCAACGAACACATATCATGTCCTCCTGTCGCACGCTATCATCTCAAGCTCTGTCCATGTCATGCACATCATTTTCGGTTCTGTTTCTAGTTCTATTGAATGTGTTTGTATTATGCTTTAAAAAATCAATTTCTTGGGTCAGTAGTCTTCACCAGACAATCAAAGGGGTCAATAGTCTTCACCAGACAATCAAAGGGGTCAGTAGCCTTCATCAGACAATCACAGGGGTCAGTAGCCTTCATCAGACAATCAAAGGGGTCAGTAGCCTTCACCAGACAATCAAAGGGGTCAGTAGTCTTCACCAGACAATCAAAGGGGTCAGTAGTCTTCACCAGACAATCAAAGGGGTCAGTAGTCTTCACCAGACAATCAAAGGGGTCAATAGTCTTCACCAGACAATCAAAGGGGTCAGTAGCCTTCATCAGACAATCACAGGGGTCAGTAGCCTTCATCAGACAATCAAAGGGGTCAGTAGCCTTCATCAGACAATCAAAGGGGTCAGTAGTCTTCACCAGACAATCAAAGGGGTCAGTAGTCTTCACCAGACAATCAAAGGGGTCAGTAGTCTTCACCAGACAATCAAAGGGGTCAGTAGTCTTCACCAGACAATCAAAGGGGTCAATAGTCTTCACCCGACAATCAAAGGGGTCAGAAGTCACGTACCTCGTGCTCCCTGACCTTGACATGGTAATGCTGGAGCACCTGAGTAAAATCAGCCTTGTGTAACAGCTTTAAAAAAAACGGTATTCGCATATTAAGCTGTTGACGCTTACATACTGAATTGTATTTTTATTCACTGTGCTATAGTTTAGTGCAAAGGTTCTTAACCTTTCCTGTTGGCACGGACTCCTTTGATTGTTTGGTGAAGACTACTGACCCCTTTGTCTGGTGAAGACTTCTGACCCCTTTGATTGTCGGGTGAAGACTATTGACCCCTTTGATTGTCTGGTGAAGACTACTGACCCCTTTGATTGTCTGGTGAAGACTACTGACCCCTTTGATTGTCTGGTGAAGACTGCTGACCCCTTTGATTGTCTGGTGAAGACTACTGACCCCTTTGATTGTCTGATGAAGGCTACTGACCCCTTTGATTGTCTGATGAAGGCTACTGACCCCTGTGATTGTCTGATGAAGGCTACTGACCCCTTTGATTGTCTGGTGAAGACTATTGACCCCTTTGATTGTCTGGTGAATACTACTGACCCCTTTGATTGTCTGGTGAAGACTACTGACCCCTTTGATTGTCTGGTGAAGACTACTGACCCCTTTGATTGTCTGATGAAGGCTACTGACCCCTTTGATTGTCTGATGAAGGCTACTGACCCCTGTGATTGTCTGATGAAGGCTACTGACCCCTTTGATTGTCTGGTGAAGACTATTGACCCCTTTGATTGTCTGGTGAAGACTACTGACCCCTTTGATTGTCTGGTGAAGACTACTGACCCCTTTGATTGTCTGGTGAAGACTACTGACCCCTTTGATTGTCTGGTGAAGACTACTGACCCCTTTGATTATCTGGTGAAGACTACTGACCCCTTTGATTGTCTGATGAAGGCTACTGACCCCTGTGATTGTCTGATGAAGACTACTGACCCCTTTGATTGTCTGGTGAAGACTACTGACCCCTTTGATTGTCTGGTGAAGACTACTGACCCCTTTGATTGTCTGATGAAGGCTACGGACATCTTTGATTGTCTGATGAAGGCTACGGACATCTTTGATTGCCTGATGAAGGCTACGGACCCTTTTGATTGTCTAGTGAAGGCTACGGACACCTTTGATTGTCTGATGAAGACAACGGACCCCTTTGATTGTCTATTGAAGACTAAGGACATCTTTGAATGTCTGATGAAGACAACGGACACTGTCACAGAACGTCTGAACATGCTCTTTTGTGTGATCTCTCACATTTTCAGCCCTACGGCAGTATCATTTCTTTTTCTTCATTTTTCTCACCAATCGCTTTTATTTGGCATAAATCATGCCTTTTCATTCATTATTTTGCTCTATGCTGGATCTAGTAGGGTGAAGTCTCTAATACTCTACTCCCCTACGGACGTATCTGCTTTACACGCAGAATTGTTTACGTGCCACAAGGTAATGCGATAATACCAGGTAATTATACCGGTCTTACGCTTATCTATTCTCTAAGTCTAACCGTCTTTTGAAACGCGTCGGTCCAACATTTGACTGCAGGTGATAATTAGATTATCGCATCCGCTGGGCCCTGTCCGTATCTTTATTACAGATAAATCTGTCTGGCGAGACAATATTGGCAGGAAAGCATCTGAACAGGTAATCAGTGCACAGATTTGCTTTGTGAGGTTTCACAGGATGCCACCGGAAATATTACCGCATGATTGAAAGAGGTCACGCGTTGGAGTATTAAATTTAATATTTTAAACACGAGGAAGATTTTTTGAATTAAACACCCCGACCCACATAGTCTAAAGAGTTTCCATTGGTTTGAAGTGAGCGCCGGGAAATACATTGAATATCATTGGAAAACTCGGCGGAAAGACCATCTGTGATCTGAACTGGAAACAAAATATAATCTAGCGAAATCAGAGACACAGAACAGAGAGACTGCAGCGCACGTCATATGAGCGACTCCCAGAAGCCAGTGAGACATCGAAATTAGAATTCCTATATTATAAGTGACAGATCAAAGTATTTGGGAAACTTAAAACCTTAAAAAGTAACCCCGTCTTTATAAATACAGAGATTGACAAGGGACCAGGACCTAAAATACGAAGACTGGAAACCTAGGAATTGGATCACCCGTCAGAAGAGAAACTTTCCCAGACCAAGTGTTTCGCAGATTCACCAGTCATAAAAGAGATTCAAAATTTCCAGACCAAGTGGTTTGAGAGCATATAACCTAAATTGCTTGTGTCCATTCTACCCTGCGCGAGGAGATTGTGAATTCCCACAACTTTGGGGTAAGTGTAACCATTATTTTACAAATGTAAATTTGACTTGTTTTCTTGCTAAGTGGTTATATATGAGGCTGGCAAGCTCAACATATGAAACTAGTATATTCATAAACCACTACAGCAATCGCTGGTGATTTCTTCTAGCTAGTCGTGTGGAAACCCGACAGCAGAGGTGATCCCAGACTCCGAATAGAGCAGTGATGACTGATGATTACATAACATGTGCTTAAAGTGTATAATATTTTGTGAGATATATGCACTTTGTTAATTGTAACTCAGGCAACTCATTATTCGCACTGTACAGACACATTTTCCAAGTTAATACCCAGAGGAATATGGTGAATTTTATTCATCTTCCCTGAGCTACACTGTGTACTCGGGAATTTAATTCTTCTGAGAGATTAACATTGGTGGGTGGACAGAGAGAATGCGCCTGTTAATTGGCAGCCCACAAATGTACTTAGCAGAGGCATTTGTTTCCTATTTTGTCTAAAAAAATGTTCGTGGTACTTGTGGTTACAAGATATCAAACGTTCGAAGTACTGACGTTACTACGCCACTCGTGTGAGAGAAGTACACTCATCACCAAGAAGTGATGAAAACCACGGCGACAGGACTCACCTAGAGTTAAGTTTTCTTGTAAAAAAGGCGAAAGCAACGGACTTTGATAAATCCTCAACTACGTCTCCGTGACGAAAACTTGTATTTACAGCAAAATTCATCATTCCCTCCTTATTTTAACTTTTAAAGACTAATTCATTATTAAATTTGTTACATGTTGTTTTAAAACTAAACAATCATAGTCGATTGAGTTTTTATATGTATGAAAGCGAAAGTTTGAGCAAGATTTTTTAAAACATACATCTATATATACATAGATATATTTACATCTATAGAGCCATTTCTTATAAGAGGAATTTCGTTGGATTACACCAACTGCGGTCTTGAACGGGCTAAAAATTATTGCTTAAATTCTTCACAAGAGGCGATGGACAGATATAAGTTAACAAATGTTCAGCGCTAAGCAGCATTGTTCTTGACATGAATTATCTTGTGAAATCTCCCGTAAGGTAGAAGTGTCATTAACTTTCTATCTACATCTCTGCCAAGAGTAATCTTGTGCGAAGGTAGACACCTTTGACGACCCATTAGGATACTTCTAAGTTTTGGCCACTGTTGGACCACTACTGCAAAGCAGGGGAGGCAATCCGTGACAGACACCTTTAATTGTCTGGTGAAGACTACGAACACCTGTGATTGTCTGCTGAAGGTTACGGACACCTTCTTAGAAACAAATGTATTAGACGCATAATGAAACGTTTTGCATACAAATAATACATTTTATTATAAAGAAAATTCGGTATTCTTATACATATAATCACTTAAGAGCACTTAAGGCATTTAAGAGGCTCTGTGAGACTGCGGAGAGAGCGTCGTGTTGGCTGTGGAGGAACCATAACGGGCTATGGAACTCAGGACAGTAATTTATAGATAGGATAATGATTACTGTCACAATTGCCAAAAGATGACAGCATGGATAAGACCATGTGTGAAGTAAAAATTCGCAACTAAGATGGAGTTGGTTCAGTTCCCATCGCAGGCTGGAAAACAGAACAAGAGCTTGACACTTGGGAGTCATGACCCACGTGTGTTCCCCCCCCCCCCTCTTTTTTTTTTTAGAGTGTAAAGAAGATTAAAGGGCTGAAAAACTTGTCCGACGGAGGGAAACTTCTGACGATCAGATTGCATCTTGTTGTAACGCTTTTTTACAGAGTTTCATATAATCTAATCATTCTGAAATACAACTGTAAAAAGAATATATTTCTTTCAAAGCAAAAATCTATGGTAATTTTCCGAGTAAACATTTTGGTTAAAATAACATTCAAATTTTTTTAAGTTATGTACACGGGCCCCTAGAATCCATTCATGGACCTACAAGGCTCCGTGGACCACAAGTTAAGAAACTCTGGTTTGGTGAAGAATGTTCATGTGGCGCTTCATTTCTCGAATGTCTTAGAGTAGGCGAAGAAAGAATAGAACTATTACTCTCTCTCTCTCTCTCTCTCTCTCTCTCTCTCTCTCTCTCTCTCTCTTCTCTAGCATGTCATACGATGTGATATATGACGTTTAGCATGAAACTGGCAACCTCATCATGTAGAACAAGTTGCTACAGGAACCATCACTACAGGAACCATCACTACAAGAACCATCACTACAAGAACCATCACTACAGGAACCATCACTACAGTAACCATCACTAAAAGAGAAACGAATGCTTTGATATGGGCTTTCTACAGGAGGGCTTGCTAAAGTGGTGGTTACATTTTCTATAGGGAGTGACAATGAAATAGGTGATGATGAATGTGTCGCCGCGTGCAGAGCACGAGCGACTTTATTGATGTTTAATAATATTGACGATTATGAAATAGAGGACATAGACTGACAATTATTTGTATTTGTTAGTGGTTATGTTAAATAAAAATAGATGACGAGGTTAGCAAAGTACGTGTACATTATTGAAATGCGCAGAATGTCAAAAGAAATTAATGATCAGGTCGAACTCTGTGACTCCAACGATTTACGAGTACGTCAGCAGTGGTTCTCAAAATGCAACAGCGAAAGTCCTTCATTGAGTTAGTAGTTACTAATGCAAATAAACTGAGAACCCTTCCAATGAACTTAAATTATAAGCTCAATATGCTTGGCTAGAATCAACCGGATTCAATGTCTGTCGTCAGTGTGATGTATAATGGAAATATAGCCTACAGTATCTGACAGCCCTGAAATCCCATTAGTGTTCTAAGATTTGCTCGTAAAAAATCAAGCATTTTTCAGCCTGCATCTGACTCACCTTTTAATCCACGCCTCTTTTCCTTAAGACGTAACCAAACGGAAAGTTACCAACTTCCGCGACCTGCCAATAACGGGGAGCGAACCACGTTTGTTTACCTGAGTTTCTCACGCGAGCTGATCTGTCAATCATCAAGATATCAGACAGAACCACGTAAAAACACCGGACCTCTTTCAAGTAGCCGCACGGGCATAAATATTTCCCAAGGGACCCTGTGATGTTCGTACATCCAGGGTGAGACAACTCTTTGATCTTCAGAAACGGGGAAAATCTCGGAAGGAAACCCGTTACATGGTTTAAGTCTCTGTTGTCTATTAGCTACGTCGACCGAGAGACCGTTGAAAACCTTTCATCTGGGAAATGTAGTTTCCTGATTTCTCCGCTATGCAAAAGAGTGAGAAAATTAACATCCTCTAGAGATCATAATAACATAATGTATATAAACTGCGTCTTCTCCAATCAGTTATCAGTCGTCGCTCAGAATTTTTCAGAGAGTCTAAACACGTAGTCTAGAACCATTGTGAATAGATGTGTTAATAGTTTCGTGGGGATTTCATTCTGATTTCTGGTAATATAAATGTGTGCTTAAACGTGTTAAAGTGTTAAAAGTTTAATCATCTTAAATTCACTGTGATTTTCTAGGTGTTAAAGACCAGTGGAAAATAACGCGTAGCTATTTGTTCACTAGTCGTTCAGTCTAATGATAATTTTGTCACCCGCTTTATCACACAGAAAGAGACGTTTTAGTTGACTACTTATTACACTAGGCACGACGGATAATTGACAGAATAGAATTCACGTTATATTTCATTTTGTGTAATTTTAGTAAGTGACTGTTGTTTAAATACCATACGACGACCCACCGACGCCGACACTCTAATGGCTATTTAGCGACAGGCGATATTTGTTAAAGTGCGCGTATGATAATTAAACAACAACTGACCGGATAGGAATAGGCTAGAGACACCGTGTGCTTATATAAAGATATTTTATTAGTAGTAAATTTTTCATAATGTTTCTCTATTCTTAGGCATGACCTAACCAAACGGCGACCAGCGGTCTCTATTTTGGTCTATTGTGGTCTATTTTGGCCCGTTTTGTTCATCTACTGATTTATTAATGCTGTCCTTTCTTGGCTTACGCGTCCCCAAGTTCAGTTGTGAACAGGACCAGCCAAAGAGACAAATTAACATTTTAAATAGTAAAAGTTAACTGGACTTACAAATATCAAGATATTCATTCAATTTTATTAGCCCACTGGGGCGTAACAAAATTATCATTTTCATCTGACTTTTGACAGTCGTATCATCGGATTTATCCAGCAAGTTACGCTGTTTCAAAATCGGCACTCACCACAGAGCTAGCCGGTAGGATTTATGATCACCATAATTAACAGTTTTTTAGCAACCAGATGTTTTCTCTATATACTTGAAGTATTGTCTACTGTTTAATGTGAACCACCAGATCGCGGGATTTTTTTAAATACATTAACTATTCGAAGTGACATTTGTCTATCCACGAATCAACCACCAAATTAGGCGTTCCCCTTATAAAATGTAATTATTCAAGGAGGGACTGGGGTCAATTTGGGAGATACAACCCCTGGAAATATATATGTATTCAGATTAGATGTCTAAGAGATTTCTTCACCAAGAATAGGGTAAGTGTGATTGATGTGGCCACGTATGACAGAGAGAGTGAATATTTCTTAGTTACAGTAAACTGTACCATCTCATTTATTTTCTTTGCTTAAACCTGTTTACTTTACTGGATAGCATTTAGTAGGAACTTTGTTCTTTTCTTTACTTTCTAGGCTATAACATAGTGCTAACCTTTAACCTTTGGGGTTATTAACTTGTTGGGTTCTTTTCTTCTCAATAAGGGGGAGGGCACATGTTTTGCTATTTTTTTCTATGTATGACATTCTGATTTTATTTGATCTTTCTTTAGATATTCGATGTTGTAAAGTTTAAATGATAATAAACAACAAAAAGAAATTAACTTTGTGTGTTGGTCAGACCCATACCCAATTTACCATAGTTTTCACGTTTGTGTGTCTTGTTGTCACATAGCTGTGTGTGTGTGTTTAGTGTAACCTATATTTTTAGATATAGGGAGGTGCAAGATCGTCTTATACTGAAAGATAGTCGTATAGATAGGCTGGACTAGAGAAACTACTCATTCCAGAGACAGATCTTCTCCTTAAACTATTCACTCGGGAAAATCTATTTTCTGACACCTTTACTTCTCACGTACTTATCACCATCCACTATACTCAGGCGGGACCATAAATAACTTTAAAACCTATCTAAATTTACGACAGTCAGGCAAAATCACGTGACAATCGTTAGAAAATGAAAAGCTAAGGCAGTAAGATCAGACGGGGGCAACTGCCGAAGGGAGCAGACGGAGTGTCTGGTAGAAGATAGAACAGCCTTTTATACCACAAGAACTGCCAAATTTGTTAGACTTAGGTACAGAAGGATAGACAGATCTCTCCCACGATTGAAACTCTGTTAACATCCAGCTCCTTGCTAACGACGCCCGTGATTTCATTTTAAAGGAGTGGTAAATCGTGTCTATACGTTATTCGTAGTAGCTACTCAACTAGAAAGCTGTACAAGACATTTATCACAAGTAAAACGTTTTTCTTTAAATGACTGAAAATCTCGCCGACACCAGAGCCAGTAGTATTAACAGGAGAACCATTGCAGTTGAAGCTTCGAAACTGAACACTGTAGGCCTAACAGTAACGACGCTAATAGTCCCAAGTATATTGATGTAACCCTCGATTAGAACACTGTAGGTCTAACAGTAACGACGCAAATAGTCCCAAGTATATTGATGTAACCCTCGATTAGAACACTGTAGGCCAAACAGTAACGACGCTAATAGTCCCAAGTATATTGATGTAACCCTCGATTAGAACACTGTAGGCCAAACAGTAACGACGCTAATAGTCCCAAGTATATTGATGTAACCCTCGATTGGAACACTGTAGGCCAAAAGTAACGACGCTAATAGTCCCAAGTATATTGATGTAACCCTCGATTAGAACACTGTAGGCCAAACAGTAACGACGCTAATAGTCCCAAGTATATTGATGTAACCCTCGATTAGAACACTGTAGGCCTAACAGTAACGATGCAAATAGTCCCAAGTATATTGATGTAACCCTCGATTAGAACACTGTAGGCCTAACAGTAACGACGCTAATAGTCCCAAGTATATTGATGTAACCCTCGATTAGAACACTGTAGGCCAAAAAGTAACGACGCAAATAGTCCCAAGTATATTGATGTAACCCTCGATTAGAAAAGAAGACAGGACAGATTATTCGCCTTGACCAAGCTATTGAAATATTGCCACTTTGATGTATTGCAAAATGTTTATAACAAAAAGAAGAGAATGCAAACTGGCAGAAAAGAGTTAAACGGATGGCCAGTTAATAAACATAATAATCTTTACTGGAGTTTTGTGAATTAACATTCTTGTACCTTGTCGTGGAGTCCAGTACCTTGTCGTGGAGTCCAGCAACGCCAGTCGTCCAAGTTCTATTTGTAGTTGACAGTTTCGGTAGATGTTCCTGTGGTTGACAGTTTCAGTAGATGTTCCTGTGGTTGACAGTTTCAGTAGATGTTCCTGTGGTTGTCAAGATTTATTTTGGTGTAATTTGTACTTATGGACGATGTCATCAAGGCATGTAAGGAGAGAACAAGAAAGTATTCAGTGGGGTACTGGAAGATGAGACAGGTCTATATTTCAGAGCTGGCATTTGCTGATGATGTTGCCCTGATTGCTAAATCAGAGGCACATCTCCAATCCAACCTGCAAGTATGGAAGGAAGAGCTGGAGAAGAGAGGGATGGTCATAAGCAGCTCTAAAACAAAATCCATGGTGATATCACGAGAAGAAAGAAGACATCAGATTAAGCTGGGAGAACAGGTCCTGGAGCAGGTCGACCACTTTAAATACCTCGGAGCTATTATAGACCGAAAGGGAGGCATCAAAGAAGAGTTGGCCACTCGAAAAGCAGCAGCTGGGAGACTTTTTCAGGCCATAAATCGAGGATTCCTCAGCAAGAGAGAGGTTGGTAAGAAAACGAAGATGGCTGTATACCGCTCCACCTATGTCCCAGTCTTGACATATGGATGCGAGTCATGGGCAATGACTACAACCCATAAAAGCCAGATCCAAACCTCAGAAATGAGATATCTGAGGAAGGTGGTTGAAGTAACAAGAAGAGACATGGTACGCAACCAGACGATACGTCAAGGCCTAAAATGCCACCCCCTACAGACCCAAGTAGAACAGTCCCAACTAAGATGGTTTGGCCATGTCTGCAGAATGGGAGAAGATCGGCTACCACGACAAGCATGGGAAACAAAGAGCCAAGGATCCAGACCCTGAGGACGACCCAGAGTCCGCTGGGAGGACAACATTAGACAATCTTTGAAGGACCGAGGACTAGAATGGAACCAGGCCAGGAGGAAGACAGCCGATAGAATAGTCTGGCGCTCTCTCTTCCAAACCTCTACACCTCACGGTAGAAGGGGAATGACTAAGTAAGTAAGTAAGTAATTTGTATTGGTCAAATCGTCGTATGAAGACGTTCCTGTGCTTTTACAAGATCGCCAAACCAAAACCTAAACTCGAAATAACTGGAGAATTATAGACAACAAGTTATATGAAACATAAAAACACTCAAGAATATCACTTTTAATCGAAGAGCTAATTCTTCTCCAACAACGAGTCAAGAAATATAACACGTAGCAGCATTCTCATCCGGAAGAACGAACCTGCTGGGTTGTCGCACACAACGCTAGAGATTCCACTATACGATCAAAATACGTGCCTGGCCACTCACTGACTATTCAATAAACATCTAAATCCGTTCGAATAATATTGAACATCGAACAATTACCAAATCAACAATTTGGTTATTCGACAAAGATTTACCATCAACAAACAATTATTAATAATACAAGTAGTGCCACTTCTACAAATACATAAATGTCCTTCAAATACTGTCTTGTACATCAGGTTGGCAACCTCATGTAAAATCAAATGCGACAGAAACCAAAACTGCAAGAACTTGTGAATGTTTGATGCAGGCGTCCATCAAGGGAACTAGCTGCAGTGGTGGCTTCGTGCGCCGTAAGGAGTGAAAAAGGAAGAAGAAGAAGAAGAAGAATTAATACTGTCATGTAAATCTATCGCTCGTAAGCATTAAATACTGTCTGAACTTTTTTCCTGGAATTATTTTTCCTTTTCGATGTTTTTTTTTTTTCTTTTTCATAGTAAAAAATTTCATTTTCAAGTAATTTTTTAAAGCTCTAAACTGAATTTTTACTGATACTGAAGATTATGTTAGTACAGGACAGAAAAATTAACAACTCCAACAACAAGGCATATTTCGTCACCTTTATAAAATAAAGATTCTCATTGGTTGGTTGGTTTGTTTACTCATTGCGCACGTTCTGTCCTCTTCAGTCTGAGTACAGATTACAGAATGTGACAATTGTTGTGCTGACGCTCCAAAAATGGAGATCGAATTACCCGGAATTGTTGGGATGCCTATACTAAACACGTTTCAAAAGGTCAACACTAAAAATATTTTCAGAAAGAACAGCGTCTACGCCACTGGAAGTGTTCGGAAATTATCGCCCAAGGATATGCTGAGCTTAAAGTGCTAAACTTAGATACCCTCAATTCGTGTCCTGAAATAACCCCAAAACCTATAGCAGAATCTTTTCGACGTGTAAATTGTGTATGCTGAGTGGACGATTAGGTAAAATACAGGAATAAGTGGCCGGCGTGCATAAGAAACTAATTATAAACATCGCTATGAGGCAATCTACTTTATTGAGCCTGTCTAGAGAAGATTAAAAATGTAGTCTCACTGCAGTTATTGCCGTAGGAGAGAGAAGTATTAGCGAGTTCTCTGTACTGGTCAGCTTTAAAATTGGGGGTTGGTAGATTTCCTTCTCTATTGTCTTTGTCATGCCTGGCTCAAAAGCAAAGGCAGATACCCATTTTTACTGTTGAGTAGACCTGAGTGTAACCAAATTTTGAACCCAGTAACTGTGAGTCGATACTCTGGCAGTCTTGAAAAGGAAACAGCTAAATTACATAATTACAACTTGTGAAACTGGCAAGACAAAGAGAATGACACAGTGAAAAAGATCGTGACAGTTTATCATCATAGTGTGGGAAAAGCCAACAAGAAAGACAGTAATAAAGATTGGAAACTGCGAAGAAATATGGCTGCTATAAGGCACGTGAAGAAGTGAAGAAGGGAACAAACAAAATAAACAGACAAGATTTAAGAATTGTTTAAATAGGAGTTTTTCCTCATTTTGGCAAAACATGCACTGTTCAGCCTAGACACAAGGTCTGTCGGTTATATTATACCGCTTGTCCAGTTGTAAAATACCCTGTGGTCTGGTACAAGGGGTCGTCCACATATGACATCATGCAATTTTTGCCATTTAAATTTACCCCGGCTCCCTCCCCCCTTCCGTTACTAAAACCCAGACCCTCCCTCTTATGTACGTCACAAATCGCTTACATCCCCCCCCCCCTCCCAACCAACCCCAACCCCACCTATTTTTCTTGAATTGTGTTCTGTGAAACACAAAAAGAATGAATAATGAATGTAATCGAATGTAAATTAGTTAGCTAGTGCAGTCAAAATAACAATCTTTTAAGCAAAATAATGTTTATTTAATCAGGCTTTTACAAATAGGCCTACTGCTTTGCTGGTTAAATGTTGCTAAATTTATTTAAAATGTCACTCAGTTTGGCTCACAAGCAGTTCTCAACTTCGACAGGGTTCCATTTCGTCGACTCCGTCGTAAGTCCAAGTGGTCGTAAGTCGAATCATCTCTTAAATGTATTGGCTTATTACATATTTCCAAGTCTGCAATCCGTCCTATCATAATTTATTACTGTCATACATTGTACAACAAATAAAAGGGTTGAAATAAAAGATTTTACGATATTACATTGCGTTTTACTGTACTCACACGCTTGCAAAAATACACATTGCTGTCGATTAGATCCAGATATGCGATGGCCCAGGCAAAAGCTTATATGCGGGTAACCACCGACAAAAGACACCCCCTACATGAGAACGTAACTGACATCAGAGGAGCAAGAATAAAGAGGGGGATGTCGTGGATGGCACAGGCAGAGGCTACGATTGGTCAGGTGACCAGGGTTTGAAAATATATCCAAAGGGGAAGAGTGAAGTAAATCAGGGGAGAACTGGATAAACTACCAGCAGGTCATCATTAGCTTTGGCAGAGAGTGCAGATCTTGGGGCAATGGAAAAGCAGAGCTGGAGATTAATTAGCTGATAAGTGATCATGCTGGGGATGATGACGCCATTGTGTACACTGATGGGTGTGTGGTGCGTGGTGAGAAATCAGTATGGGGCTTCTCTGCGAGAATAAAGGGCAGGGTCGTTGCTGAACAGAGTGGAGTCTACATGACAACAACCTCCAGCATGAGAATGGAGATAGAGGCAGTTACTGCAGCACTGAGGTGGCTGTCTGAAACTCCATCAACCAGGGCAGTTATATTGTCAGACTCTCAAGCCATGCTTCGGAAAGTTCAGAACGGATGACTGCGGCAGGAATGGAAAACATCAAGAGAATCCTCAAGTCTTCAAGAACTGGTGTGGATCTACTGTCCTGGTCATGCAGGGGTACGTGGCAATGAGCGAGCTGACAGACTGGCCTCGAGAGTACCCATAGTGTGGACACTGGACATGAATAAGAGAGAGATACTAAGGGCAATTAATGACCGAATGCTAGATAATGACACTGCAATGGGCGAATCAACAAGGCTGATATTGTTGGAGTTTGGCATCAAACGTAGGACTAGCAGAGATGGACGTGAGAGAGGATGCATCCGTCGTATGTACAACCCGCGTGCTACAGGTACAATTAGCATTCATACTCTTCGACATTTGCTGAGGGAAACTGAGCACCGATTGGTTTGCCCGGAGTGCAGTGAGGTCGATTCTGATTAACAATAACAAAAATAATGGGAAAATGTACTGTAAAAAATACAGGTACAAAATGTGGTACACAACAGCCACAACTACAAATTCTGAATAATCCGTTACAATCTGTACATAAACACTGTCGCGAGAGGGTAGATTGTTATAGAAATTATATCCTGGACACAAAGTTGTATCAGGTGATACCAGGATAGTGCCAGATAAGAGTCTGGTCTTATAAGCAATACCCCCTTCTCTGAAAAAGAGTAAGGGTGTATGGACATCAAAGGTAGGATCAAGCTGTATAAGTTCCTAGGGAAGATGGTAATATATTACCCTAAGTTCCTACTTGCTCCTCTCCAGATCCTCCTCTGATTATATTATTAGCTCTGCTAGGGTATTAACTAAACTATCTACCAACAAGAACTGTAACTTAACTTAAATAATTTAAGTAAGTCTGCTGGTAAACATTTACAATTTATTTTATACAAGCTTTCTTTTCTGTATGAAAATCTTTCACGAAACTCAAAATTTGATTACAACATTAAATAAATAAAATCACTTGTAAATTGTTCCAAAGTATCTAAAGTCTCTAAATATGTAGAAAGTTCTTCTCTCTTGGTTGAACTCCCTCGGGTTGTAGAATATTTATATCTTAAGAACCATTTTATTACACAGTTATTAGATGATTGTCTACACTGGCTATAACTATGCCCAAACATATGTCATCATTTTATATTACTGTCTGTAATAGTGGTGTTTCTGGGATACTCTGAACAGTAGCCTTGTTTGGCCACTTATCTGTTGTATTGAAGCCGGTCACTCTTCTGACATGGAAGGAAAGGTCAAATGAAATTCCTCCAGGCAGTGGATACTGTGTGGCTGTCCCTATGAACAACAAGGGCGTTCGAACCACTAGTTCCTTTCAGTAGTGGTTGACTCTTTAATGTGTACTCGGATGACATAATATAACCTGAAACATATTGGATTAACAACTATATTGTCTATCACTATCCCACTATCACAGATGTAGGGGGTGAGAGACAGTTTCAGACAGTGTGCTAGCAGGACATAGTATATCAGTAACAACACAATCCAGTTCACTGTGAACACAATTTTCCTCGCAATCCTTAATTAGAGCCATCTGTCCATGTTTCGCCTCCATACATTTATTAGGTCTTGTGTAACAATACTAAGTAATATATCAATCAATAGTGTAAAGTAGTTCCTTTCATCCTTTCCTATGTTCCTGGTGTGTGGTCCATTCCTTCAAGAAATAATTCTATAAATGCTTTTCTAAAACTAAGGACACACTATCCGCTTCCATTTTCAAATTATTTGAATATATACTGGCTTGGGTTTTGCCTCCAGAAATTACACAGTAGTTCAAAACACATCAACACACTTCCTAACGCACAATCTAATTAATTAATAGAAATACATATACATATATATATATATATATATATATGTATATATATATATATATATATATATATATATATATATATATATATATATATATATATATATATATTCTTTCTTACCCTCAGGTACATACAGTCGAGCTGTTAATTTGTATCTATTAGTCTGCTCTCAGATACAAAAGGCAAAGGCAATCTGCATTAACACGCTGACGCTCACTGTATTTGAAATTTTTATGGCCTGCTTTCCATTTAGGCAACGTCCTATATATAGGCCAAGGCCGAACGACAGAGGGAGCTTACTGCTAAAGTGTGTTTGCTTTCTGAATATGTATGCATGATCTGTCCAGGTGTGCAAATCTGGAAAACTAAGATTTCAATTATCTTCCTTATTCCTGGAGCGATTTCCTTCATCTTAGGCTTAAAATACGCCCTGATTTAGTCTTTAATTTTCTAGCTAATTGTCTTTTTAGTACATACTCCCATCTTTTCCTATGCGTAACCTAGACAGCAAAATTATGGACTAACCTGATGTCTCGATGCATTCCACTCGAGATTTCTCCATTCCTATAATACTATTCTTGGAAATCTTTGCACAGACGGGTTCAGCAACATTCTTATTATAGCATTAGTGACCTCTTCCAGGTGGTACTTCGCTCATAATGCTGTCTTTTAATTCCATCCTCAACTGGTTTGCACAGATTTGAATGCTTAATCGTTTTGTAAACACCGCATGAGGAAGCCTTTCAATGGTTCGTCCTTCATACAGTTTTTATAAAGTATGGCGCACTTTTTAGTCAGAATGACGGGTTGTGAATCCGACTTCACGACAAACACGCACATAAACACACACACACACACACACAAATCAGTTATTTTAACAAGATAGCCATAAGTGGGTGCACTTTTACTCTTACTAGACATGATTGGGAAATAGTACATACACATATGAACGCAAATGAACAATGGAACGAACGAACGAACGAAATCTTTATTTCATCAGGGTAAAGAAATAGGCATAATTGCCTTTTTACATTTCTGCCCTGCAATACAATTTAATACAATGGAGACTGATGCATGAAGTCTGAGGTTGTGATATTACGTCCAATGGAAATTAATGTTTATTATCAAACCCAGTCAGCGTTTTAAAAGTTCAATGCAGTAGAACTCTTCTGTGAAATAAGTTTACATTATCCCAAGCCATAAATTCCCCTTAGAACATGGAAGATAAAATGGCAGGCCGAAAACCTAGAATAGAAAAAAATGTATAACATTTTCCCCATTTTTTAAATATTATTTTTTTTTTTTTAATGGCCGTCGTAAGTCTGAATCGCCGTTGGTTGCGAACGTCGTAAGTCGAACGAACGAACGAACGAACGAAGATAGATAGATAGATAGATAGATAGATAGATAGATAGATAGATAGATAGATAGATAGATAGATAGATAGATAGATAGATAGATAGATAGATAGATAGATAGATAGATAGATAGATTAGATAGATAGATAGATAGATAGATAGATAGATAGATAGATAGATAGATAGATAGATAGATAGATAGATAGATAGATAGATAGATAGATAGATAGTTTGATAGATGGATAGATGATAGATAGATAGATAGATAGATAGATAGATAGATAGATAGATAGATAGATAGATAGATAGATAGATAGATAGATAGATAGATAGATAGATAGATAGATAGATAGATAGATAGATAGATAGATAGATAGATAGATAGATAGATAGATAGATAGATAGATAGAACGAACGAACTTTATTTTCAAAGGGTTTAGAATTGGTCACGCAGGCCCGTCTAACATTCTGCCCTTCCTTTCTCTCTTCTTCCATAGTTAATCTATTTATTCTCACATGTATCCTAAATGTTACTTAAATAATAAAATAACAAGAAAGTACAATAAAATAAAATCCCAACATTGTAACAGTACAATAACAGTTACACAAATTTACAGATGCGTATCATAATTTATACTAAACAGGACAAAATTAACTTTAAAACCTACATATGATGTTATGTAATAATAATAATAGCCCCTTCAGTCATAACTGACTATGGGAATGCGCCCCTGAGGTGACAGCGTAATTATTTACGAACATAACGAAATTAGGGTGGCATATAATCTGCACTCATGATGTATTTGAAAAGTCTGTGATTGAATGAATATGGACTAAGAGTATTTTTTAACTATAGGTTATTTAATTTCAAACAAGAAAAATAAATTAAATGTAAAGCAAACACATCAATAACTTCAATTATTACTTATTTTAAAGTTTCATAAAACAATGTTGAACTTGCGAACAAATCCTTAAACATTCAAAGCGTTTAAAAACTGAAGTACTTATCAATGAATAATTTCTCTTCGTTATCATTATCCCACGGCAAAGTAAGATTCTGCTCCATTGAACGAATTAGAAATCCATTTGCTTCCAGATCAATATCGATTATTGGAAAGATGAGCATCACATTATATTTTATTTTTAAATGGAAATAAAAAACGTGTCATTACAACAATTTTTTATTAGTTAAAGGTTATAACAATTATTCGATATTTCAACTGAGATTATAATATTAACAGAAGTCGTCCACGAAGAAGTTTCTTTATTCTCAGCTCACGTATATCGGCTTACATTCTACCTGCATGGGTCAAGAGCGAGATGTCTCTATACAATCTCTTTCGTTAGCCCTTCTTTTTATTAATGGCTTTGCGTCATTAATAGGCTGGACTGCCCATGGTAAATTTCCGGTGTTATGTGTTGCGGGTCGCACTAGTGACCCGTTATCGAAGCATCATTTTTTGGTGATGCCTAGAGGGCAGGGAGGATAGTGTGATTCGCTTGCATAGCTAGGCGGGGTTGTCGCACGGAAGGTCCTGGGTTCGAGTCCTGGGTAAGCCGCTCACGTCTGTTGTTTTTCTGTTGTCTAGTTTTCTACTTCTTTATTTCCAACGAGTGCCTGAAAACATACCTTTATGTCTGTCTAATATTTATTTTCTTTAACTTGCAACGTATGTCACTCTCTTGACACTCTCTTGTCATCTTCAAATCTTGCAATCGACTTTTCAATCACTTCCATATGAGCAATAGCTCTGAAACTTGACAAAGTTGTGTATTACCCATAAAAATACAATAATCAGTCGTAAAAATAATAAAATTAATAAAATTAAAACTAATATTAATTTTTGTGTGTATTGTATCATTAGTGAAATGGGCGATAGCTGCAAATAATCTAGATGTATTCTTTCCAACAAGATTGTCTCTCTTGAGAGAAATATTGAAACTTCTCCCCCCCGCCCCCTCCCCCCCCCTTCCACACACACACACACTATCGCACGCGCGTGCACAGACATACACACAACTGACAACTACATTTAAAACAATGTAGTTTACAACTCTTATCAAAATTTAAAAAATAATAAAATATAAAAAACAATCCTGTGGCGCTTTAGCGCTTATCATATATTTTATCCATAAGTGTGTAATGAAGTATAAAGCAGAAGTTAATTTCATGTAGAATCAGCGCCCCAGGCTTTTTGTTAATTTGATGTTACTTTTTTTGACTGCAAGCTATAAACTCCTTGAAAAATTATTTTTTTCTTTTTAGGGCATTAAAAGCCTGTGTTTAAAATATTTTATTTTTTATTTTTTATTGGCCATCAGCCAGTCTTCTGTAACCTTTCTTTCTGCCAGTGCGCTATTGCTATATTAAAAACAATCTCTAGCCTAGGCTTCTTATTTTAGTTCACGTTTTTCTTTCCTCGTGCCGTCAAGTCTCATGGGGAGATGCGGATACGGCAGACAAGATATCAGTTATTCTGAACAACACTAACTCGTTGTTGATTTTCAAAAAAGTAATCAAGTGTCTCATGCTGTGATTATAAAATATATTTAAGTACAGCAAAACACACAAATCCTAATGTATTTGGACATATGATCTAATAACCGAAAGGTGGTATATCTAGGCTAAACGGAACGTGCCTCACTAAAACGAGGCAGATCACCTTTAAAAATATAATATTGAAAACTGGATCCGTTCTATAAATTTAAGCTTTCCGTTTCAAAAGGAGCGCTTGGTGTTAAAACAGTCAATTCGGAGACAGCGCCTCTGTCAAAGTTGTTGGTGTGGAGGTACTCGCGACAACAGCATCTCAGCCTTGTACGTTCATGAGAGCTTGTCCTTTTAGACAATCGTTCAAGTACCAGACGATTCAGATTACCGTACACTAGAGAATGAACCAACTGAAGTTACTGGTTTGTCTAGGACCGGTGTTACGAGTGGTAATATTAAGAGTCTGTCTAAGACAAGACAAAAGTCTGAGAGAGGCGTAGAAAATAGAGGAAGTTTAAAATAGCGAATGTGAATGTGAATGGACGTGTGACAGTCAGGTGTACAAGATGATAACACTCTTTTACCCTGTCACTCGGACTTAATTAGATGTCAACTCTCTCACCGCTCTCTTTCTCACCTATCGACAAACGAATAGATATATGAAGTAAGGGACTGATACACCAAGTGGTTTTCACATTCAACAATCACAGATGTACAGGTAAAAGACAATTCTGATCAGCAGCAACTAGTTTTCTATGTTTATAAAGATATGAATGTAGATAGAAAAAACCCAAAACTGTATCTGTACAATGGCAGGAATTATAACAAAAATCATTCCAACAAAGTAGGATTCACTATAAATAAACACAAGAATAACAAAATACAACAACCTGATTTTGGTTAGTAATTCAAACCCAAGTTGTACACACACAAAATGACCTCCACGAATTAACCCAAAAGAAAAAGACACACACTGGGTACTAGACATAATAACCACCAAATTCTAATATGTGTCCCTGTCTTTTCAATCCCCAGCCTCAAATAGAGGCGATTGCGACTAGGCTACACAAACACGAAAAAAGTAAACACCCCACAGCAAAAGAATTCACCACCAATAGGTAAACCACAATGGTTACAAAAAATTAATAAACACCAAATTCTAGCACACCCAGTACTTAAAAAAAAAAAAACCCTAATTACTGTCCACTGCACGTCCTGGTGATAACGTCCCCTGAATGTCTGTGAGGTGGTATCCTACACTCTTGACCTGAATTACTTGCAAATTCGTGCCTTTCCGACGAAGTAAAAATTAACTAAAATCCACGATTGACAAGGTCAGAAAGAAATATCCTTTCAGCGACTAAATGATAATGAACCCTGATATCATGTGGGCTAAAATGAGTCCAAACTCGGGTTTGCGCAATAACGATGACACGTCCACTCTACTAGAACTTCTGGAGCATTATGTGCCAGACAACTAAAAATTTTAGATTATATAGCTCTCTCAGGCACCAGGTGTCCTGACCACCTGCGTTTTCGAATGACTCTTTTCGCCTGGTTGCATGTAACATGACGCAACTTCTACAGAATCCCGAGACTAGTTTCCCCGTGTTGCTAAAAGAGAGGGACCGCCATTGCTTGGCGTAATCGGGTCTCCCCGTGGACAAACTAAAGGCGATGGCTTCCCTGGTGTCAAAGGCCAGAGAAGTTTCCGCTTCTACTCCCAGAACCCGAGTGCCAGGTTTTATCCCGTGGTCAAAGAACTCTGAGAAAGATACCGCCTCCCGCGACAGAGAGTCCTGGGCGCGTCAATTATTTCTCCTACCAACATAAAAGAAAAGGGGAGTAAACCTATCCGATTGTAAAGTTACAGGCCAGTTATCTCCCCTTTCCCTTACAGGAGACCGAAAAGAGATGAAATGAGCGGGCCAAAAGTCAAAAATAATTTAGGGAGGTGCCTGAGCTCCAGGCTCGTGCCAAAATTTTAGATCCAGCTTCACAACCGGCATATGATACAAATGTACTTCACAAAGTCTTGGCCAGACTGCCAGTTATAAAGAAGGGGCTTAGTTTTTGCGTGGGGGAAAAGACGCTGGGATTGGACATGACATACATTGAGGAAACCAGCTGATAGAATTACAGACAGTACTTGTTCTGGAATCCCCAGGGTAAGAGAAACAAAGGAGATCTAAATTTACACGCTCGGGGGGGGGGGGGAAGGGGGGAAAGGGAAATATGATATTCTTAAAAATGATAAAGAAGACAGAGGGCTTGGCGTAAACTGATTGAAGGTCTATGCTCCATAGGGGTTAAAGAATAATGAATGATTGATGAGTGAATTATAGATACCATATTTTCATATTAGCAACAACACAAGAAAGGGGGGGGGGGGGCGGTATGCCTTATGACGTTGAATGGTCCCCGCATTTAATATTTTTAATCTCGAATTTATTAATTTTTAAATTGCACAGGTTCTGTGATTAATTTTTAATGGTTTTCACAAACGTAGACAATAAGATGAACAAATGATTTCTAAATCGTTACATCCAAGAGCGCTGATTGGCTAATTATTTAGCCGGGCGATTGACGATCATAAAATCATTAAGTACGAAAGAGAAATATGTCATATAATGCAGTACTCCACAAACAGAAGACCGGCGGACTGGTGCCGGTAGCAAGCCAGGTCCGAGACGATTTTCCAAGAAAGAAAGAAACTACGTAATTAGTGCAGTCAGGATAAATAGAAGTCGCTGGGACCATCTAAATACTTCTACTTGTCCTAAATTCTGCGAGTCCAAATTTGAGTTGGGACAGAAAAATTTCTTCGACGTATTCTAAAATTCTAGTTATCAGAATTAGACATATCCGGAGTTTTTTAACACAGCCAATGAGAACAGTTGGCCGGGACCTTCAGAAATTCTTCTCCTTAAGCGAAATTCGATTTAAGCGAGTTCCGCTTAAGTGGATTGCACTTTATAGGTTTACAGTTGCATTGGAATCCCACCCATATTAACAGTTGATAAAGTCGAGATTAAGAAATAGTTATGTTTTCAGAGTCACTAATTTCATATTTATGTTAATACCATAATATACAATAACTGCGAGTAATTACGCAAAATCATACTGCAGCAAAGACTACAAATAATATGGCACAACTATGGTATCGACTCCTGGTACATTGACCAAAAAGAAATTGCCGATCCGTAAAATCAGACAGTTTGAGAAGCTTTACCCTAATGGGTGTAAATATTATCAAGAATCAAGAAGTAATTCCTGGTGATTACAGTATTTAAAAGTCTCGGAATCGTGTGCTGCATTTATGTTTCTTTGGTCAGAAATCGTCCAGTAATTCTCACTGCAAATCTGAAAAATGACCTACGCTAAAAAGATTTTCCATTCCCGTGTCTTGATGTAAGTTGATTACTATTAATTTTCTCCATTTAATTCACCATGTTCGCAAAACGTTTTCGTGCATTTAGCTGGGCAATGAATACCTACTGAATAACAAAATGTAAAATTGTTGTACTTGTTTCACACATTGATGTGATAAATATGAACTGGTTAAACTAGTTTGACCCCGTCTTGCACCAATGCATCTCTAATGAGACAAATATGAACTGGTTAAACTAGTTTAATTGCACCCTCAGGCATGTCGTACCAGGCGTCTAATATGAGTTTGTGCATGAGGCTGGCAACCCCATCACACAAAAGAAATTGCAACAGAAATCATTGCTGCGAAAGCGTGTGAATGCTTGCTGCAGGGCTATTGCAAGGGCACCAACTACAGTGTTGGCTCGCTGGTCCATGGGGAGCAAAATGGAACATTATGGAGGAAGAGTTAAACCATTTTTGATAAGCTTTTGTATGCTCGCCACGTAAAGTTGCCACGAGTCTCTGAAAATACAAAGAAAAAAAGCGACTATTACACTCTCAGTCATGTCGAGAAAAGTGACTAATATGAGGTTGTGCATGGGACTGATAGCCTCATTATGTAAAACAAGCTCCTAAAGAAACCACCGCTGCAGGAGCATACAATTGCTTGGTATAGGTTTCCTGCAGTGGGACCGACGGGAATGGTGGCCCCTAGCTCCGAAAGGAGTGCAAACAAAAATGATGAATGATGATATGCATGCTCATCCGCCCGCGGCCTGAGGAGAATGTCATTGTTTTGTCATCTTTTTCTGAAACACAGATATGGAGTGTCCTCGGATATGTTGTTTCCTTCCTACACTAAGATATCGACAAACTGTCTCTCTCCTGCAAGTTTTCTTGGTATGTGAAAATTGCTGGCAGTTTGAGCACTGCATAACAGGAGGGATGTATTCTTCTGTTTTTTGATATCTGTCGTCTAACTTGAGTTGTGTTGGTCTTGAAGTCCCTTCAATAGTTAAGATAAGTAGGTTTGTGTCCTTCTTGTCCCATGTCTTCAGTCTTTCAACCTGCGTTATTTTGATATTTTTGTTTTCTGTTTGTAGGCGACTGTGGACTTCTTGTGTAGATCGATTGTTGTCGATCCCTCTTACAACTATCTTTTTGGTCTTCTTGAAGATCTCCATAGTAACTTTCATCTGGTGGGGCAGCTGGACTTCTTTGTGTCCGGACTCTAGTTCGACCATCAGTTCTGTTGTTTTCTCCGTGTTATTTAGCGATATTATAACACCTTTTTCGTGTCTTGCAACTCTATTAATGCTCCTCTTGCCCGTTATTGACTCCAGGATACCGATCACTTTATCGTCGGGTAGGGCCCTTGAGCGTGGCCTCATTTCCCGATATCTGAGTGATCTTTATGGTTCTCTCCTGTAGCTGGCCCTTTCCGACATCTGTCTCAGCTTGAGTGTGTGGTCTGCTGGACGGATTCACATTTTGTTTCGTCTGAATCTGGTCTAGTTTCACCGAAGTTGCCTGGTCACTGCATGATGGAGACTCGACTATGATATCTTGTTTTGGTGGTGGATTTATTTTGTCGGGTTTCATGGTATATTTACCCTCTGTTGATGAAGTTTTGTGGTCTTGATTTGTAGATGTAGTCTGGTCACTACACAATGGAGCCGCTGCCTCGACATCTTGTTTCATCGGTGATGTTGCTTTGCCCGGCTTCGGAGTCTGTTTGTCCTCTGCCTTCGACACTTTGGGTTGCTCATCGTTCGTGTCACTGGCTGCGTTGTTCGTCTTCTGAGAAGGACTGACCACGACGCTAGTAGTTGGAGTATCCATCTTGACATCGTTTCCATCAAGACAGCACTATACTTCTTCTTCTTCTTCTTTCGTTCGCTTGAACTATATTGTCTATATCTGCAATGTTGTTTCTTGTATAAACTTCACTGTCTTTTGTAGTTATTCAAGATATTTTCGAGCTCTAATTTTTTGCTGTAGCCGTCTTTTTTACTATTGACGCCTTCAGCATTCCAGTGCATTATTTTAAATGGTCTTTTCTTTGCTTGGCCAGTAGCTCTATTCTCATGCCTCCTGGCTCCACGGGGCAATTGAGAAGGACCCCCAGTAGTAGGGGTTGGGCCCTTCCGAGGCAGAGGGCCCGGCACTGCGCCTGCATGGGTGTCCGTCACAGGGCGAGTGCCATAACGTTTTGCAGATATAGGCATACTTCCATAGCGCATGTGCGTGGCATCCTGATTGCTGTGGGGCGCCTCTTGGCTGGTTGCCTCCGTCTTCAGCACCTTGACTTGCTAGGGCAGACTGTGGTCTTGCTCGAGTGTAGGAGGGCCTGGCCAGTCTTGGTTTTTCAGCCGCTGATGGCTGTACTTGAGCCCCATCTCCACGTCAAGGAGCTGGCCTCGATGGGGAGCACTATACTAAAACGAGCGTCCTTTTCAGGGAGAACACAGCCGTCGGAATTCGCTAAAATGGGTCGTACCAAGCCACAAGCTTTTTTTTTTTTTAAATTTCCTCGCATGAGGTTGCATATTTTTCCTCGCATGAGGTTGCATTGGCCCCTGCCCGGCTCTGGTCAAAACCACATGTCCCAACACACGAAGACCCAATGACACCATGTGTCATTGTAGTGATCTTCTATGTTCTTACACAAAGGACCTCATGACATAAATGTCACTACTGGTCCCTGCGTCTAGACACATGATCCTAGCCAAAGGCCAGATATTAGGCCGTGGAGTTTTTACAGCATTATTCATGCTGAGTTTTTTCCAAGCCACAAGCGAAAAAGAGGAAAGTCTATACAAGCCCTCAAACACTTGTCAGCAGCATCAAACAAGAACCTGCAAAAAACAGAGTCAACCAGAGATCAGTTAAGAAGTGCTTAGTCTTCGAAAAATTATAATATTTGGTAAACAAAGAGAAAATGCTTGGTAAAATGTAATTAAATGTGATATAAACAGTAATAATAACTTAAATACTAAATCAGAGTAATTTTTTTTAATTTACGCTGAAAGCATTAGTGTCTGTTTAAATAATTTAAATTGCTATGTAAAATAAAGAAATGTAGAGTTGTAAATTACGACCTTTTAATAATAATTGTATCATTTTGATTGTTTCCCTTGATTCATAATTTTACCATTTGGATTGCTTCCCGTGATTCAGATAGACACAGTTTATGGCCATGTTTTACGCATAGAAAAATATCAGTAGAAACCAAATTATGTTACCTGGCAACATGTGACAAAATTACTTACATTTAAACGGTCCTTCAACGATCATAACTATTTAATAATTTTGTTTTCTGCAACAACTAAAGTTTTTACTATAAAATAACTTAAAATAATTGCAACGGAAAAAACGCGACTATCGTGTGAGTTGATACAGTTGTTTTACAATTTAAATTCGTTTGACCATGCATTTTAAAAATGCTGTTTAAAAAATACTTTAAACCATGTTAGATTTTCATTAAGATTAAACACGCATAGTGGATGTTGATCGTCACATAATTTATTTATTTTTTTTGGTTCAGTTTTTGCCTTCTTCTGGCGAGGCGCGTTCCTTTCATCCTATTTGGTTATATCAGAGAGCATTTACCATCCAAAATGGTCAACTCTGTTGACTGCTAACCCGATCAGCGTTGATAGATACTAAGTCCTCACAATGATTAACATTATCTATCTGCTAGCATAAAGCCCTAAAAAGGACTCGCCAGCTACGCCAACGCCGGAGATTTGCTTTCTGGTGGTCACATAATATCCTTTGATTTTAATATATGTATCGATACAGCTCTGATCCAATTTGAAACCGCTTGGCCAAATGAGTGCCGTTAAAATTACATAGTTTAAAAAAAAGGAAGTGCTACAGAAAACTTTTTTTTTCTATTTCCTATTAAAGTAAAAATGTTTAGTTAATCATTTTTAATTATCTTGTAAAATATGCAAACGTATGGTCATTAATAACAAACATAAAAAAATAGTTTTAACATGTGTGTTATGTTACTTGATATTTATTGGATATATATTTATTTGATTATCGCCCCTGGGAAATAAATGGCTCCTCTACATTTCTTACGAAACACTTTAATTACTCATAATGTCATAATTAGAATATTAAATTATAAAATAACTGCATATATATATATATATATATATATGTATATATATATATATATATATATATATATATATATATATATATATATATATATATATATATATATATATATATATATATATATGTTGCGTTCCATTCTATGATATTGATGTTTGAAGGTGATGACTATGTCGGTCAAGTAACATCTAGGGTAACAACGATTTAAAAGTACAATGGAAACGACAACAGCAACTCGTTAAATAACTGTAGCTCACTCTTGCTGACGATTCTTTATACTTTATTCACAAATGTCACAACACGCAGTTCCACATGAGTATTCTGATTCATGATTATAATTTGCAAACAGGCCAGCTACACTGGGCCATCAAAGTTCATGAAGTAACGGATAAACTGTGCCGTCCGTATAGTCTAAGTCCGCTAATTAATTATTAAGAACACCATCGTCAGTTATCATTCTATAAGCGTTAAGATACTTTCCTGTATGCACATATACGTCTCTGGCACTCATATGATGGAATATCTTCTATACAAATAGACACCTCAGCGGACATGAAGCACATCGGCCAGAGCTCACACAAAGGCAGCCATTCCTGCTGAAGACACTGCCAAAAGATAACTGTCGTTACTCTGCACGCGCGTCTACGTAATTATTTTATTTGACATCACTTCAATCTAGCGACGTTCTAGTTGAGCACCGCGATGGTCCAAAATCATGAACACATTGCGGTGCGCAAAACGATGCGCAACCATATATATATATATATATATATATATATATATATATATATATATATATATATATATATATATATATATATATATATATATATATATATATATATATAGATTGCAGAAAGCTCTTATATGATACCCATAATTGTCCCGTATAACGGGACCTAAGATGCGCCAACAGTGAGGAATGCAGTTAGCGACCCATAGCTAGACTACTTGCGTCAGGGTCAGCGAACCAGAGCTGACCAAGACCCTACTCCACCTCCAACTTGTGGTCCTGGAAACCGGCTGCATCAATGCAGTCTGGCTGAGTGAGTAGGGATCGAAGAGGGAAGCTTAACCCGGTCCCAAAAATGCCGTGCTGAAGTCGGATGTGTCGGCCGAAAGGCTCAAATATCGCAGCTTCTCTGTAAACGGACACAACACAAGCAACGTCCTTTTCAGGACGAACAAATAAGAAGAAGAAGAACATCTATCAACCCTATATACTTGGTTAGACTACCTATCATCCATGGTATATTTCCTTTCCGCTTACATTGTAATCGTCTTTGTGCTAGTTTGCTTTCAACCTTTTCTTTATCTTAATTGTAGGAAGCCGCGCTAGCGTAGTGGTTACAACACCGCTCTGGCGACCGGTTGATACAGGATCAAACCCGGGCGACGGCATTTGAGGATTTTTCGTCGACCGGGATTTGGACTGGATTAACTCGAGACCTGGCGAGACATTTGAAGGAGTGTCGTCGACCAGGGACTGGCGGCTCCTGAGCCGACCCAGCTGCAATGGGTACCTCCGAAATCGGCGAGTATTTGCCTGAATGGCGAGGGACACCTGTCTCTGTACAAGAAATAAAGGGATACTCACGTAAAATCAATGTCAGGTTAGACATAAAATAATAACCTGAGATTTCGCCTCGAGTATTAGCGGGCGTACGAAAAAAAAAAAAAAAAAAAATCTTAATTGTAATCCATCAAGGGTTCAACACTGGATACTTTGTCTTTTAAACAAATTCAATGTGGTTTTGAAGATCTTGTGTGCATCCGTGTTTGTCAAAAATTTGTTTTTAATGGAAAGAAGTCTACAACACAATTGATACATAGTACTGGAGACAGGAAGTTGTGGAGACATGATCGGCAACGCTACCAGGCATGGTGCTTGTAGAAGAACAAGAAGAATATATATGCGATGTTAATAAGTGTCAGAACAAACAGAACACTACAGTTCTGAAAAATTTAAATGGTTCTGGGAACGAAACCTTGTCGCGTTAGGTTCCAATCTACCCAGCTGCAAATGGGTACCTGACTCTGCTCTGGAATTAGGGAGGCAAAGGCAGTGAGGAATGTAACTGGTCAACCCCACCTCATTAAAAAGCTGGACCTAATAATAATGAAGTCTCTAACACTTCACTCCCCTGCGGCAGTTTCGGCAATGGGACTACCTTGACCTTTTAGTCATAATAGCAAGAATAATAACACTGCAAGCCTGGCCGTGCTCTCAAATATTCTTACATTCTTATTATTGTTCAATACTTGGTGCGCTGTAACGCAAGTCTGTTTATGTAAAGACATTTATGACCAGATTTATGTTTTAGTAGGTCACAATATCAAATATATATGTCCGTAAGAGGGTGACCAATTAGGCAGGCTGAAAAAAAATCTGTAAGAGCTACAAATAAAAACAGGAAGAGAGAGAGAGAGAGAGAGAGAGAGAGAGAGAGAGAGAGAGAGAGAGAGAGAGAGAGAGAGAGAGAGAGAGAGTGAGACAGACAGACCGGGAGGCAGACAGACTGACATACAGACTAACAGACAGACAGACATACAGACAGGCTGGTCGTCCAACTCATTAAACTTCCATTCAGATCTCTCCGAAATATAATTCGTTATCCCTGAGCACTTCCTTCGTTCCGTTTTTTTTTAAAACTCCGTAGACCAGATATTCAACCATCGTTCAAATATGCTGTAAGCTGCATACAAGCTCATATTACGCTGCAATGAGGAGGCGGTATAGTGTTTTGGTGCTCTTTCTCTTGTTCTATCTATCTATCTATCTATCTATCTATCTATCTATCTATCTATCTATCTATCTATCTATCTATCTATCTATCTATCTATCTATCTATCTATCTATCTATCTATCTATCTGTCTGTCTATCTGTCTGTCTGTCTATCTATCTATCTATCTATCTATCTATCTATCTATCTATCTATCTATCTATCTATCTATCTATCTGTCTGTCTATCTGTCTGTCTATCTATCTATCTATCTATCTATCTATCTGTCTGTCTGTCTGTCTGTCTGTCTGTCTGTCTGTCTATCTATCTATCTATCTATCTATCTGTCTGTCTGTCTGTCTATCTGTCTATCTATCTATCTATCTATCTATCTATCTATCTATCTATCTATCTTTATTTATTTTAAAAACATACTTTAATTATGATGATTATTGCAAATGTTTGATGTTATGTTACTTTTATAATGATAAATGCCTTAATAATGCTTAAAGTAAATGTGAGGATGAAAGGATACAGTATACATGATGAGAGAGAGAGGAAGGGCAGAATGTCAGACGGGCCTGCGTGCCCAATTCTTAACCCTTTGAAAATAAAGTTCGTTCGTTCGTTCGTTCGTTCGTTCGTTCAACAAATAAACAACTAGAAGTCACAATGCGTTAATGAAAATCGATTCTAGTAACGTCTGTATTCTATTATATAGAGGGGTAGGATGAAGCAACAATTTGTTGCATTGAGATAAATAACCACACATTTGACATGGATATGTATGAGTTACAATATTATTGTAGTACAGCATGCTACTAGTGTTTCATTTTCCCCTGTACTCAGCTTAGTCCAGAGAAAGAGACAGACAGAGAGAAACACGGATAAGTGAAATCCGGACATCAAGAAATTACGAGAAAGATTTGAACCTCCGGAGACAGACTCGAAACAGTATAAATGAAAACAGCGTTCCGTACTAAATTGATGATACGTAATACCCGGATGCACAACTGAGCATTCCTGCTATATCCCAGTAATTTATCATTCTTTCAAATTTGTTTCTGGAATTAAGTGCCCATTCATCACAAGATGGCCTAGACGACGAGTGCAGACATGTCAGTGGTTTCTGTTCAAAAATAGGGAGCAAAGAGGTCTTGCATTGTGTATGAGAATGTTGAACGGTGGGGTAATGGATATAAAACAGTGCGTGATACGTTTAATACTGTATGTTGTATGAATATGTTTGAATCTAGGAGCTACAAAATGATAGGAAATTTGTATATTTAAAAACCAACACTGGCTATTACTAGACGACTGTCCTGCAATTTTAACTTAAAAATGGTTCTCCTGTCAGCAAGCTACAAGATAGCATTTAATTACAAAATGATTCTCCCGTCATCTAACTACAAAATGGCTCTCTTGTCATCTAACTACAAAATGGCTCTCTTGTCATCTACACAAAATACTCTCCTGTCATCTAACTACAAAATGGCTCTCTTGTAATCTAACTGTAAGACGGCTCTCCTGTCATCTGACTTCAAGATGGTTCACCTGTCTTCTAACTACGAGATGGTTCACCTGTCATTTAACTGTAAGATGGCTCTCTCTTCTGTCATCTAACTACAAGATGGTTCACCTGTCATCTAACTACAAGACGGTGCACTGTCAAATAGCTACAAGATTGCTCTCCGGTCATCTAACTACAAGATGGTTCATCTGTCATTTAACTACAAGATGGTTCATCTGTCATCTAACTAGGAGATAGTCCACTATTATCTAACTACAAGATGGTTTTACCGTCATCTAACTGCAAGAAAGTTCAACTGTCATCTAACAACAAGATAGTACACCTGTCTTCTAACTACAAGATGGTTTTCCCGTCCTCTAACTGCAAAATAATTCACCTGTCATCGAACTACAAGACAGTTTTCCTGTCATCTAACTACAAGATGGTTCACTTGTCATCTAACTACAAGATGGTTCACCTGTCGTCTAACTACAAGATGGTTCACCTGTCATCTAACTACAAGATGGTTCACCTGCCATCTAACTACAAACTAGTTCACCTGTCATCTAACTACAGAATAGTTCACCTGTCACCTAACTACACGATAGTTCACCTATTATCCTACTACGAGAAGATGTTCCTGTCATCTAACTCATCATTTTTTATTCTGTCTCTCATTGTAGCATTATTGGCATTTCTTAAAAATGTCATCTCACTTGGTGTGATGTTCCTCTCCGGCATTTTGGATAGGTCCCTTGTCTGACACTGATAGAAAAGATTTGGTAAGAATTTTTTCACGGATTGCCTCCCCTGTTTTGCAGTAGTGGTCCAACAGTGATCAAAAGAGTATCTAATATTGGCTTCCAAGGTATCTAGCTGCGCGTAAGATTACTCTTGGCAGAGATGTAGATAGAAGATTAATGACACTTCTACATTAAGGGAGATTTCACAAGATATTTTCAGAAGTCACGAACAATGTTGCATTGGGCTGAACACTTGTTAAAGCATTATATCTGGTCCGTCGCGTTTTGTGAAGGATTTAAGCGATGGTTTAACCCGTTCAAGCCTCCAGTTGGTGTAATCCAACGAAATTTCTCTTATAAAGTAATAGCTCTGTTTAGAGGTAAATATATGTCTAGGTATATATATATATATATATATATATATATATATATATATATATATATATATACAGATCATAGACCAAAGCAGACTCCTGGGGAAGTTCAAACTGTGGTGCCTCCAGTTCATGTTGATACCAAAGTTGCTGTGGCCACTGCTTATATATGAAATAAGCACAAGTACAGTGGAAGCCATAGAGCAGAAGGTCAACAAGTTCATGAGAAAATGGCTAGGAGTACCACCAGGTCTGTCAGATGTAGCACTGTACTGCAAAAAGTCAAAACTTCTGCTTCCTTTCAAGTCAGTTGTTGAAGAGTACAAAGTTGGAAAGGCAAGGCTTGCAATGATGCTACGCGAGTCAGCTGATGACGTGGTTAAGTCCATTCAGCCCACACTGAAAAACGGGAAGGAAGTGGAAAGTGGAAGAAGCTGTTGATGCTGCCCAAGAGTCACTCAAACTGAGGGAGGTAATCGGATACACACAAACGAATAGACGGGGATTTGGTCATGGAGACATCCGCTGGTGGTCCAAGGCATCAAGCAGGGAGCGCAGAGACATGGTAGTTCAGGAGATACGAGAAGCTGAGAATGATAAGAGGTTGCAAAAAGCAGTGCAGCAGGTCCAACAAGGCCAATGGACTACATGGGAAGGAGCCCTGCAGAGGTCCTTGACATGGAATGATATATGGCATATGGCACCTCTTAGGCTCAGCTTCGTTGTCAGATCACTGTATGACCTGCTGCCATCGGCCACCAACCTTGTGAAATGGGGAAAGTCGGATGATGAGCAGTGCCCCCTGTGCCAGGGGAGGCAGACACTTGAACACGTGCTCTCAGCGTGTAAGGTGTCATTAGGGCAAGGGCGATACACTTGGCGCCATAACAAAGTGCTAAATGAGCTTGCTGCGACAATAGATCTGGCAAGAATGAAGGCGAATAGCAAAGTCCGGCCAGACACCGCAAACACATACTTTCTGAGGGCAGGAAAGTCAGCACACCCCAAACCGAATAAACCTGGTAGCAGTTTACCATCTCTTCTTGATTGTGCAAATGATTGGGAGATGGCGGTAGACCTACCTGGACGAGGGGCATATCCAGAGAGTATCCGAAAATCGCGGAGACGGCCGGATATAGTGCTTCATTCTGCAGCAACGCTTCAGGTCATACTGATTGAACTGACCGTGCCATTTGAATCCAGATTAGATGAGCAACATTCGTTCAAAGCGGCCAAGTATAGTGATCTGGCCGCGGATCTGAGACACGATGGGTTCACTGCAAGGGTCATGGCTGTTGAAGTGGGTGCAAGAGGGCTTGTGGCTGCATCAGTGTATGATCTATTGAAACTGTTGGGGCTGAGGGGACAGTCGAGAACAAGGGCCCTGAAGAAGCTTAGTGAAACTGCCGAAAAGGCATCAGGCTGGCTGTGGAACAACCGCAATGGGGAATGGAGATCGTAACAATAAACGCTGCGGTACAGAAAACACCAGGAATTTTTCTAAGTCCACAATACGCTGAGGTTTGTGGTGTGAACGGGCTGCGACTCAGGGGCGACAAGCGGTGTATACTATAAGGGGTGTCAGTATCAAAAGTCCAGTGGGGAACGCGCAGTGGCGACTCGTTGACTTCGCGCTGGTGTCTCAGTGTGTGCGACGGAACGAACGGAATAATTTGTCTTCTCTTTGTTATTTTCACAATTGCCTCCACGGCTGGCGGAGTTGTGGAATTTAAAGTTGCTACCATAAGTGAAATGGGTTCATTTTTGATGCAAGACAACAGGAAGCTGAGACGCTTGGGAGTCATGACCCAAGTGGGCCCGCCCCCCTTAGAGTGTAAAGGAGTATATAGGGCCGAAACACTTGTCGGACGGGGGGACTTCTTCTGATGATCAGATTGCTTCCTGTTGTATCGCTCTGTAAAGAGTTTCCTATCATCATATATATATATATATATATATATATATATATATATATATATATATATATATATATATATATATACGAGTATATATTAAAGAATCTGGCACATACGTTTGCTTTCATACATATAAAAAACTGAATCGACTATGATTGTTTAGTTTTAAAACAACAGGTAACAAATGTAATAACCAATTAGTATTCACAGTTTAAAGTAAATAAAATGCTGGTGATTTTATACTGGAATCAAATTTTCTTTTCACTGAGATTTAGGGTGAGGATATTTCAAAAGTCCTTTTTGCTGATGCCTTTTTACAAGCACTTAACTTTTATAAAGGAGTCCTGCAGCTGTGGTTCATGAATTATGTGATGACGAAAGCCTTCTCCACACTCTGTTCCACTGTAGGCGGTTAGGGTGGATACTTTTCTCTCACACTAGCGGCGTTAGTACCACAAATTGTCTGATGGCTTGCAACCACGAACTTTAGACAAATAGAAAGAAACGAATGCCTGCTAAGTACATTTGTTCGCCGCAAACTAACAGGCCCATTGTCATACGCTCCACCGTCCAATGTTAACCTCTAAGAAGAATTAAATTCCCGAGCACACGGTGTAACTCAGGGAATATGATGAAAATTCACCAATATCCTTCTGGGTGTTAAATAGGAAGTTGCGTCTGAAGTGGGTGAATAATGATTTGCTTCAATTACAATTAAAAAAGGTACCTAAATTTCACAAGATAATATTTTACTCTTCAGGCACTGTGAAGTAGTCATCACTCATTTCCCATCACTACTCCCGTCGCAGTCTGGGGTCGCTCTGCTGTCGGGTTTCCCGCACGACGTCAGAAACAATCACCAGCTCTTGCAGTAGTGGTTCATGCATATACTATTTTCATATGTTGAGGTTGCCAGCCTTGTATATAACCACTTAGCAAAAAACCTGTAGAATTTACATTAGTAAATAAATTGTTTACACTTACCCCAAAATGTTGGGAATACACAATCTCCTTGCACAGATTTAGACTGGACACAGCTCTGTATTAGAAGCTTCGAAATCACTTAGGTCTGGAAATTAGAGTTAATTCCTCTGACAGCGGGTGTTCTGCAAAGTCCTTGGCCTGGGAAAACATTTGTTTAATTCCTCTATGACTTGGTCTGGGAAATTAGAGTTAATTCCTCTGACGGCGGGTGTTCTGCAAAATCCTTGGCCTGGGAAAACTTTTGTTTAATTCCTCTATGACTTGGTCTGTGAAATTAGAGTTAATTCCTCTGACGCCGGGTGTTCTGCAAAATCCTTGGCCTGGAAAAACTTGTGTTAAATTCCTCTATGACTTGTGATCAAATTCCTAGGATTCCAGTCTGGTTAATTAAAGTCCTGGACCCTTTAAGTTTCTAGTCTTTTATTAAAAATGCGGGTTTACTTGTGAATTCCAAAGTTGCCCAATACTCGATCTATTATTTATAGTTGTGGAATTTCTAAGTGGTGTAGTGAAGTGAATCCGTATAACAACACGCTCAAATTCCCCGCTCAAAACAACCTAGCTATTTTTTAAATCTATAAATATCTACAGTATTTGAAATTTTTCTGAGGGGCAAGTCAAATTTACCGCCAACAATTTATCTAGTGTATTTGAATTTTTATAAGAAACAAGTAAAAAGTTACCGCCAACCCCAAAAATTATCGAAGAGCATAGTACAAAATTTAACAACCAATCAAATCGTTTCCATAGTTTGTAGTGGTAAGAAAATTTTGGTTGACGCGAAATAAATGACTATTTTGTGTTTTTGACCGAACGTAGATAATTTATTTCTTAATAACTAAAGATACTTAAAATAAAAGGGATATCTCAAATTATAGCGCTGATATTGTTTAACATATACACATTAAGATTCCCTCATAAAAAATTTTTTATGGTAGTAGAAAATTTAATTTAGTGAGATTTTCACATCAGGGTAAGGCCCAATTTCATTATTAAAAAATTACCCACATTTGAATGCAAAGGAATAACTAAAAGAAAACTATAAAGAACGATAGAGAAAAATTGGCCGTTTAATTATCACTTTTGATAATTAAAATCGGTCTACATATAACTGAAATATAAAATGTTCAAATTTAGTCAGATCATACAGACACGCTTAGAATTGCATAAATACTAAAATCAAAAATTAACTTTTTGACTTCTCTCTGATTGGCCGGGTGTATTGCTATAAATAGTAACAAAATTTTGTAGTTTTCCGCCATTGAAATCATAAAAATCACACTGAGCTGACGTATGCAAAAAGACTGTAGACCAAGCCTTTGCCGGTTGGACTGGTAGCGCGGGCTAGGAACCCTTTTACAGCCAGTCAGCTTGAGTGTGTGTGAACTTATTTACCTGAGGGTAAGATTGATAATTTTATTTGCATACTTTGTTAAAGAATTGACCTGTAAAGTAAACAGGCTATGTGTGACATATTGGTTCGAAAGTGTAAATTACGATGAGATGTGTTGGGTCACGCTGACCTACGTAGGAAGGGTGAACACTGTTCAAGAAATGTGATTAAATGAAATTGCCTGGTTTTTTGAAGTAAACAACAGGTCACATGCGTGTATTGTACTTGCATGATTATTGTATGGAAATAATTACAATTTGGACAATGATACCCAAGCCTTGATTAACAAAGAGAAAGAGTTATGCTCCATGAAAATGATGATAGACAACGGTATTCAAAGTCTTGTGCAACTAGTTAGCACAAATGCCTGACAATGGTACAGTTTTAATATTGTTACTGGGGTGAATCAAAATTGAGGCAGAAAACTACAAGGGGAATGGATTTTAAAGTCCTTCTAACTTCCAATTATATCACGAATTATAGACGTGGCATGCAAATTTTAACTTGAGAAAAGAGCGTGTAGGGAGTTTTAATGACTCACATCTATCGCGCTGACGAGATAGACCCAATCTTCGAGTCAGCCAGGAGTCACAGAGTTGCTTTTAGTGATACACAGGACTAACATTGATTCAGGGTAAAGAACTGAAGCAGCTCACATTCTGAAGATAAGGTCCTTTCGACTCTTTTCCATAAGAAAGGCAATGGCGATTCATCCACCTCATTCACCCAATAAAGTCTAACCTGCACTGTGGGATGATGAAAGTCAGTAGACCTTGACAGTGTAAGACTGGTAGCAGTATAAAGATTAAGATAAAACAGTAAGGTACGTGTAGTCATTTCAGTGACCGTTTAAAAGAAATGGAACAGAGTTTCCAAATTCGATTTATTTCAGTATGTAAATAACCTTTGTGGTTTGATAATTCCGGACCCAAAACTTCAGGCTTAAATCGTACAGAAACTTTTACAGCCTTGCTTGATTAAGGGTTATTAAGTTGAAGTTCTGTTTGAAATTAATCATTAAATAAAGTAAATACACATTCTCCTAGACCGTAGCTAAATCATTTGGGTATCAGTAGAGGTAGCGGTTAGGGACTCAGAGAATCATCATCATCTACTCTGAGAACTTACATAGCTTGACCCAAATCTTGAAATTGTCTATACAACCTTGCTCCAACAAGAGAAGGGGTATTACTTATAAGACCAGTCTCTTATCTGGCACGATCCTGGTATCCTCTGATACACCTATTGGTCAGGATAGCCTATACATTTAGTACATCAAAACCTCTTATGACATAGTGGTGTCCTGTCCGGGATTTTTCCACCATACCTTGGGGCTCTTACTGTAGGGAATAATAAATCAAATAATAATTAAACAACTTGTGGTGAATTGGATGAGCTGTCATTGACTATAGTTAAGTAAATTAGTTAGTATTTGCTAATTTATAATATAAGTTGTTAATAATTTGTGTAAGAGTGAAAGAGAATGGCAGACTTGGCAAAATTTAGATCTGCTACAGTGCAGGCGGCAAAGGACTTTGGCCTGAGTGGGGACGCGATGATTCAGTACGTTACTTCTGAATGTGATAAATTTATAGATAGAGAAGCTAGGAGGTTAGCTGAAGAGAAACGATTACAATTAGAGGCTGACAGGGAGACTAGGAGGTTAGAGGCTGAGAGAGAGGCTGAGGCAAAGAGATTGCAGATGGAGGTTCAGGCTAAAAGATTGCAGATGGAGGCTGAAAAGAAGGCTAGGCAGATGGAGGCTGAAAAGGAGGCTAGGCAGAAGGAGGCTGAAAAGGAGGCTAGGCAGATGGAGGCAGAGGAAAGGCGTTTAGCTACTAACTATGGGCTAGAGAAAGAAAAGTTGAGCCTAAAACTATCACAAGGGTTGAGGGGAACTTCGTATGAAGTTTTCTCCAAATTAAGTAGAGAAGATCAAGAAAACTATGACCTCCTAAAACAAGCATTGTTAGTTAGATATGAGAAGAATGCTGAATTTTATAAGAAGAAATTTAGAAATAGTAAGCTGATGTCTGGAGAAACATACCACCAATTCTCGGCAAAACTAGAAACGTACTTGGAGAAATGGACTGCTCTGGGGAAAACCCAAGACCTGAAGGAAATGATTATGATGGAGCAGTTAAGAGAGTCCATGGCTCCAGACTTGAGAAAATTTCTCATGGAACAAGGTGCCGAGAGATTGGGGGAGATTCTCAATGTTGCTGAGAGATATCAGTCAGTCCAGTCAGAAGTAGCTGGTGTGAAAAAGAAACAAGCAGATAGTAAGAAAACCCCACAAAATCAGAATAAGTTTGACAATAGGGATCAACCACATAGATTTAAACCACGTTATGATAGGCCTAGATTTGATCCTAGAGACAGAAACCCTCAGGTAAATGAAAAGAAACCCTACAGACCAGAAGGAAAATGGTGTAAGATTTGTAAGTTAAATAATCATCATACAAAAGACTAAAGGAAGAGAAACCCTCCATATTTCGCTGCATGCCTTAAAACAGGAAACATAGGAAAGAAGGAACTATCTACAGGACAGCAAGAACCTCATCATCCCACTGTATGTGAAGAAGTAGTATGTAATGGGGCCACTATCAAGTGCCTTTATGATACTGGATTGGATTTTGACTCCGTTGTGTGTTCTAACCTAGTGCACCCAGATCAATATACCACAGAATCAGTGGAGATACTGGGGGCAACTAAGGACGTAGCAACCATGACACTTCCCATTGCAAGAATAAATGTAAAAACTCGCTATGTGGAAGGAGTGATTAGAGCAGCAGTGATAAATGAACCAATCTACCCTCTGATATTGGGGTGTAGATATGTGTTTTGGGAAGTCCCAAAAGACCAGTGATTATGGCAGCAGTACAGACCAGGTCACAGTCAAGGAAAGAGGAAGATAACCCAATAAATACTCATCCAGAGGAGATGAGGAAGGCACATGCTGAGGATAAGTCATTAAAGCCGTGCTTCAGAAAACTATCAAAAAACCATACCCCTCCAAACAAAGGAGAATTTTATATGAAGAATAAGTTGATGTATAGGAAGGCTGGAATAGGATCCAATGGTCATGGACAACTAGTTCTTCCATCTTCATTTAGGGGAAAAGTTATGGCACAAGCTACATGTTGTACCAGACGGTGGACATCAGAAGTTTGGTACCACCTGTCAACGGACATCTGTGAAATTCTATTGGCCAGGCGTAGCTGCAGACATTGCAAAATTTGTGGAGGCCTGTGACCAATGTACCAAGGTGACATCCCTAAGTTGGGAAAATAATAATCAGGCTCTACTAAAGCAATATGGCGAAAACAAGCCTGAAAATAAAAGGAAAAATAAATATGATAAAGTAGACATCGTGGATAGGAAAACCCCTTTTCACACCCAGTCTTCCAATAAACTAAGTCACATGGCCACTATGCGTATTGTACAAAAAGTGACCTCAACCCAGTCCCACCCGACCATCCCTTGGTCTGAATTCCTGGAACTGGACGAAAATAGAAGAGAGGGAAGTCCCCTCACTTTGCAACTGAAACTGCGGGGAACCCCCAGAAAAATTGGTAGCGGACGGTTGGTGTGTGATAGCAAATTAAAGGGAGAAAAGTCATGACCACAATACTTCCAATTACATGAGCACAATAGGAATGGCACCGGCAACCTTGTTATTTGGCCGGCCCATTAAAAGTCCATTGGAAGCCTTATTGAGGACATGGACAGATGAGAAAGCAAAAGAAACTGTAACCTCATCATATCAGTATGTGAACGAGTTGACCTCTCGGTTAAAAACTGGCTGGAAACTAGCAAATGATAATTGGAGAAAAGCCAGAAAGAAGCATGCTGAGTATTATAACAGGAAAGCGAAGGATAGGGAGCTTGCTGTGGGGGAGAAGGTGCTTCTTCTGTTACCCGGCAGCAGCAACAAACTTCAGATAGGATGGCAGGGTCCATACACAGTTCTGGAAAAGGTATCTAGAACTAATTACAAGATAGACAAAAAGGGAAAGGAAAAAGTCTATCATGTGAACCTCCTCAAGACATACCATGATAGAAGAGTTTTGGAAGGGGCACATTTAATGACCTTGGCCATAGCCACTGAAATGAAAAATGAACCTCTCACCTCATATGAATACCCACTGAAACCCTGCGAAACTCTTGCACAGGTAAAAGTCAGCAATCACCTGACAAAAGGGCAGAGGGAGGAGGTTCTGGAGAATCATACAGACGTGTTAACGGACGAACCGGGGCACACCAACTTGTTGGAGTATGATATGAAATTGCTAGACCCAACACCCATCTGTATGAGAGCCTATACTATCCCATTCTCTAAAGAGCAAGCTTTAAAAGGAAAGATATAATATCTATTACAGGAAGGAATTATTTCTCACAGTGAATCTCCTTATAGCTCCAGTGTGGTATTGTTGAGGAAACCCTCTGGGGAACATAGGCTGTGCATAGATTATAGGAAACTGAATGCTGTCACAGAAAGTCAGGTGGATCCATTACCTGATACTAATCAACTGTTTGCCAGGTTGAATAAGGCAAAGTATTTTTCAAAAGTAGATCTCAGTAAGGGATATTATCAGATTCCAATGAAGCCTGAGATTCGACCTTATCTAGCCTTCAGCACCTCGGATGGGCATTATGAGTTCAATATGTTGCCTTTTGGATTGAAGAATGCTCCGAGTGTGTTTTCCAGAATGATGAGAAAACTATTGGATCCCCTGAAAAATCCATGTATTACTAATTTCATGGATGACATCCTCATTGCCACTGAAACATTTGAGGAACATTTAGACTCTCTAAATATGTTATTTGACAGGCTCAGAGAGGCAAATTTAACTGCTAGGCCCACCAAATGTTGTATTGGATGCAAGGAATTGGAGTTCCTGGGACACACTGTACATCAGGGTAGTATGACCCCTGATCCTAAGAACTTAGAAAAATTACAAAGAGCACCCCGACCACAGACTAAGAAAGATGTGAGGTCCTTTGTCTCACTTTGTGGGTTTTACCAAAAATATATCCAGAATTTTAACTCGGTGTGTGCTCCTCTGACAGATCTAACTCGTACGGGAAAACCAGACAAAATAGAAAGGTCAGCAGAATATGAGCTGGCATATAATGAGCTGAAACAGAAACTCACCAGTAGGCCCATATTGAAGTTACCAGATTTGAATCAAGAATTTGTGGTGAGAACGGACGCTAGTAATGTGGGATTGGGAGCCACGTTGTTACAAAGGTCCTCAACAACAGACGGAGAATTGAACCCAGTTGCTTATGCCAGCCGCAAATCAAACCGAGCTGAACAAAACTACTCAACTATTGAAAAAGAATGTTTGGCTTTAGTCTGGGCGATCAAGAAGTTCCAGATCTATCTATATGGTAGACCATTTGTGGTACAATCAGATCATCAGCCACTGGTATTTATTGCTCAGGCAAAACATGGTAATGCCCGTTTATTAAGGTGGTCACTCCTCATTCAACCTTATTCGTTTACCATTGAATACATTCCTGGATCGCAGAACGTTGGGGCAGATTTCTTGAGTAGGCACCCACCTGCAGGAATCCAGGATCACACTAAGGCATAGTGGAGTCTATTTGAACGTGATTGTATACAGATATGAAAGCTGCACTAGTGGTTCACGCTTTTCTAACGGGGGAGATATGTAGTGAAGTGAATCCGTATGACAACACTCTCAAATTCCCCGCTCAAAACAACCTAGCTATCGTATTTTTTAAATCTATAAATAACTACAGTATTTGAAATTTTTCTGAGGGGCAAGTCAAATTTACCGCCAACAATTTATCTAGTGTATTTTCTTCTTCTTCTTCTTCCTCGTTCGCGCTGAAAAGGACGGTGGTTGCGTTGTGTCTGTTTACGCCTAAGCTGTGATATCTGCACCTTTCGGTCGACACATCCGATTTCAGCACAGCATTTTTTAGGGACCGGGTTTGCCTTCCCATTGCGATCCGCACTCGCTCAGCCAGACTGCACTGCTGCAGACTGTTTCTAGGACCACCACGTGGAGGTGGAGTGCGGTCTTGACCAGCTCTGGTTCGCTGGTCCTGATGCAAGCAGTACAGCTATGGGTCGCTGACTGCATTCACTATTGCTGCATCTTGGGTATTTGAATTTTTATAAGAAACAAGTAAAATGTTACCGAACACCCCAAAAATTATCGAAGAGCATAGTACAAAATTTAACAAACAATCAAATCGTTTCCATATTTTGTAGTGGTAAGAAAATTTTGGTTGACGCGAAATAAATGCCTATTTTGTGTTTTTGACCGAACGTAGATAATTTATTTCTTAATAACTAAAGATACTTAAAATGAAAGGGATATCTCAAATAATAGCGCTGATATTGCTTAACATATACACATAAAGATTTCCTCATAAAAAAATTGTATGGTAGTAGAAAATTTAATTTAGTGAGATTTTCACATCAGGGTAAGGCCCAATTTAATTACAAAAAAATACCCACATTTGAATGCAAAGGAATAACTAAAGGAAAACTATATAGAACGATAGAGAACAATTGGCCGTTTAATTATCACTTTTGATAATTAAAATCGGTCTACATATAACTGAAATATAAAATGTTCAAATTTAGTCAGATCATACAGACACGGTTAGAATCGCATAAATACTAGAATCAAAAGTTAACTTTTTGACTTCTCTCTGATTGGCCGGGTGTATTGCTATAAATAGTAACAAACTTTTGTAGTTTTCCGCCATTGAAATCATAAAAATCCCACTGAGCTGACGTATACAAAAAGACTGTAGACCAAGCCTTTGCCGGTTAGACTGGTAGCGCGGGCTAAGAACCCTTTTACAGCCAGTCAGCTTGAGTGTGGGTGAACTTATTTACCTGAGGGTAAGATTGATAATTTTATTTGCATACTTTGTTAAAGAATTGACCTGTAAAGTAAACAGGCTATGTGTGACATATTGGTTCGAAAGTGTAACTTACGATGAGATGTGTTGGGTCACGCTGACCTACGTAGGAATGTGTGTAGTAGCAGACTTGTTCGACTTGAAAAATTGGTGTATAGTGTTTGCAAATTTACGACAGTGAGTGTTAGAAGCGATTTAATTTAGTATTTTCTTCTGGGGTGACACACTGTTCATAGAACATGTGATGAACATCTAGGGAAGGTTAGAATGAAGTAATCAACAGGTCACATGCTGTATTGTACTTGCCATGATTATTGTATGGAAGCCAAACATGGACGAGGTACCCAAGCCTTGATGAACCCAGAGAAAGAGTTATGGCATGAAAACTGATGATAGACAACGGTATTCAAAGTCTTGTGCAACTTGTTAGCACAAATGCCTGACCATGGTAAGTTTTAATATTGTTAGGGGTGAATTAATTGAGGCAGATCTCTACAGGGAATGGATTGTCCTTCTATTCCAGGTTATATCACGAATTTACCTCGTGGCTGCAATTTCTTGAGAAGAAGAGCGTGTGGGAGTTGAGAGCTCCATCTAAAGACTGGAGATAGACCCCATCTTCTCAGCCAGGAGTCACAGAGTTGGTGATCCTGACTACTATTCAAAGAACTGAAGCAGCAACATTCTGAAGATAAGTCCTTTAGAAAGGCAATGGCGATTCATCCAACCTCATTCACCCAATAAAACTTAACCACTGTGGGATGATGAAAGTAGTAGACCTTGCAGTGTAAGACTGATAGCAGTATACGAGGGGCGTTCAGAAAGTAATGCACCACATCGTTTTTCTCAGGAGCTGTTTATTCAAAATGCATGAAATTTATACACAATATACATGGATATGTCATGTAAACATCGGTATTATTCAACATAATTCCAATCAACTTGTACGGCTTTATGCCAGCGCGAAACAAGTGCATGTATTCCTAGCCCGTACCAGATTTTGTCTTGATCGTGTAGCCATTTCTTCGCTGCATGAATCACTCCTTCATCATCTTCAAACCTTGTCCCACGGAGTGCATCTTTAAGTGGACCAAATAGATCAAAATCAGAGGGTGCCGAATCGGGACTATAGGGTGGATGGGGTAGTACAGTCCAACCCAATTTGATGATGGCTTCCCGTGTTGCCAGACTTGTGTGAGGGCGCGCATTGTCGTGAAGGAGAAGCAGGTCTGCTGGATTCTTGTGCGGCCGAACTCTGCGAAAATGTTGATTGAGTTTTTTCAATGTCTTAATGTAAGCTTGCGAATTGATTGTCTCTCCTCTTGGCATAACGTCCACAAGAATCACACCTTCAATGTCCCAAAAGACAGTGATCATGACCTTTCCAGCTGAAGGAATTGTCTTGAATTTCTTTCTTCCTGGTGATTGCGGATGATGCCACTCCATTGACTGCCTTTTTGTCTCAGGTTGAAAATGATGTGCCCAGGTTTCGTCACCTGTAACGATCTTAACAAAAAGTTCTCTCCATCAGCATTGAAACGTTCCAACAATTCAGAAGAAATTGCTTTCCTTTGCAATCGGTGGTCATTTGTGAGACTTCGAGGAACCCATCTTGCGCAAACCTTAGAAAATCCGAGAGTTTTTATAACTGCATTTGCACTACTAATGCTGACTGACAGCTATAAGGCCAATTGTTGAGTAGTGATTCGCCTATCAGTAAGAATAATGCCCTCAGCGCATTTCAACATTTCTGCGTTTTTGGCTGTGGCAGGACGTCCACAGCAGTAGTATACAATGTAGGAAACGAGGCGGTTTCAGGCGGAGGGTGATGACTTTTATATAGCAAAATACTCGATCGATTTCAGGCGGAGGGTGATGACTTTTATATAGCAAAACGGTTAGCATTCAGGCGGAGGGTGATGACTTTTATATAAGGAAATACTACAATGTACGCTACCGGTCGCATTCAGGCAGAGGGTGATGACTTTTATATAGCAAAATACTCGATCGATTTCAGGCGGAGGGTGATGACTTTTATATAGCAAAACGGTTAGCATTCAGGCGGAGGGTGATGACTTTTATATAAGGAAATAATACAATGTACGCTACCGGTCGCATTCAGGCGGAGGGTGATGACTTTTATATAGCAAAATACTCGATCGATTTCAGGCGGAGGGTGATGACTTTTATATAGCAAAACAGGTAGTATTCAGGCGGAGGGTGATGACTTTTATATAGCAAAATACTCGATCGATTTCAGGCGGAGGGTGATGACTTTTATATAGCAAAATACTCGATCGATTTCAGGCGTTCTCAGGCGGAGGGTGATGACTTTTATATAGCAAAATACTCGATCGATTTCAGGCGGAGGCGTTTCAGGCGGAGGGTGATGACTATTTATATAGCGATATATTGTAACCGGGGGACTTTCTCTGACGATCAGACGCATGACTTGTTATATAGCAATAAATTTGTTCGATAATGGCGTTGTTTACAGACAATACTTAGACAATATATATATATAAAATATTTTTTAAAATCGATAACGACGGAAAATATAAAAAATCGATAATGGTAGGTTAGTGGGTTACTAAGGGGGGTTTGTGAAGCGAGTGGCGGTTTTTTTTTTGGTGTGGTGCGATAACGGCGGTTTAGGTTACTAAGAGGTTTTTGAAACGAGTGGCGGTTTTTTGTGTTGGTGTGGGTGAGGGCGTATAGTGGGGTGTAGGTTAGGGGAGGATTTGTGTGTGTGATGTATTGTACCGGTAGTGTGTTGGTGTGTTTGGTTGTAGGTATCTTAATTGTGTGATGAATTTTGTGGGGCTGTCGAATCGTGGGGTGTGTTGGGGTATGGGTTTTTGTGTGCCGGTATTTTAATTGTTGTATATACAATATGTATATATGGGAGTGAAGTGTTAGAGACCTGTACTAGGTCTACCATCGAACTTGCGTCCTGGAAGTGTGTGTGTTGTTTATTTTACATATAGACAGGTATACATATACACGATGTTACAACAGTTACACGATATATTTAGACAATAGGAAGACGATATATTTAGACAACAAGAAGACGATATATTTAGATATATATTTAGTTAGATATATTAGGACTGACTTTTATATAGTAATATATTAGTTCGATAATGGTGTTGTTGTTATGTTGTATGTAGACGATATATTTAGTTTTACACACACATATATATATATATATATATATATATATATATATATATATATATATATATATATATATATATATATATATATATATATATATATTCGTCTTCTTCTTCTTCCATCCTTAGCCACCAACCGGCAAAGCAGTATGTGGCCAGTACGCCTAGTGGCGTCTTAGGGCCACAACAAATTGATCAATCTATCGCTGTTTCCACCACGCCTATATATATATATATACATGAGTATGTACAATTGCCAAATAACACATAGAATCACACATGTACTTTGTTATATACATATTTATATTGGAAAGATAGTGTGTATTTCAATTAGTGGTGTTTTGTTACAGTAGTAACATAATCACAGTAAGAAATAAAATATCATCGGGGTACAGCTGCAGACCAGACCTGAGGGGTGTCGTCACATTGTCGTCGTAAAAAATAGAGAGGTGGGTATTGAATATACCTGTAGGTATCTGTATGTAGGTATCTGTGTACATAGTGGAAGACAGAGAGTTTAGATGTTTAGGGGTGATGTGGTGACGTTGTCGAGGTACACCTGTCGTTTGATGTAAAAGTAAGACAAAGAGTTGCGGTGTTGCGCGTACGTGTATATGATAGAGTTGTGTGTTCGGAACCCAATATTTTTCCCACCCTGTGCTTGTTGTGTGTTGAGTACTTCTAAGAATGTATTTTTGTCGATGGTGTTGTGGTGTTTGCTCAATTGATTGGGTAGTCTTGGATATGGTAAAGATAGAAAGATGTCGCTGGAATTGCTTCAACATAATATTTAGTATTTGGTCTGTTTAACTGTGCTTGTGTGAGAATGTCGCTATCGTGTAAGTTAGCTACAAAAGACTTGAAATCTGTAATGTTGTTGATTAAGTGAGGCTGTTCTAACACACACGCATTATTATGAGAACCGTGAAAGAAACGGAAGTCATTTGTTTCTCTGTGTCTCAAAACGACGTGAAAACTGTAGTTAATCTTGAAGCGTTTTGTCTGTTGTGCAAAAGCAGGTTCTAACAGAATTTCCCATTCGATGGGGTCTGTTCTGTCTGGCCTGTGAAAGAAAGTGAATGTAGATAGGTATTTATGGGTGTTTGCATGTGTTTTTATGGCTTGCCAATTATTTGTATAGATTTGTCTAACGTCATCTGGTAAGTCATTTAAACTGTCGTAGTCAGAGGACAACCGACTCTTTTTATTAGGGACTTGTTGGGGACTGGGGATTGTTCGTTTGAGTGGGTTAATCTGGCCTGCTTTTGTAGAGGGAATTGTTGAAGAGGACGCTGGGATGGGAGTTGTTGAATAGGGTCCTGAAGGTAGTGTGGAAGTTGAAGGTGTTCTCGTCGAGTCTGTGGCGCCTGCTGCACCAGCTGATGTTGATATCTGTGGGTTCACTGTTGTTGCTGTGGTGCCTGATAATGAGGCTGTCTGCGGATTCGTCGCTGTTGATGGGGCATCTGGTAATATTGTCTGTGGGTTCACCGATGAGTCTGGTGTTACTGTGGCACCTGATGTTGTTGGTGTTGGGGTGGTGCCTGCTGGCGGGTTCTGTGTTGAGGTAGAAAGCTGGGTAGGGATAGCGGTGTGTTTTTGGTTTATGTTGACGCGAAGATTGTCAATACGAGAAAAGTCTTTTCCACAGACCTCACAAGAGAGCAGCGTCAGTGAGTGCATGGTCTTGTTGTGTCGTGATAGGTCGGCGCGCCTGGTGAAGGTCTTCCCGCATCTGGTACATATCAGATTGGTTTGTACCAATGATGTGTCTGTTTGTGCTGAGCCGGACCCATGTTTATTTTCTAAGTGCCGTTGAAGATTATCCGGCCTGGTAAATACTAAACCACAGAAAGAGCACTCATGATTGTGACGAGCGTGGGCTGTGGCCATATGCCGAGTAAGAGCATGACCCAGCTTGAAAACAGACTGGCAGTGTAAACAGGCATAGCCCCGTCGTTGAGGTGAAGACATCTGTTGAGTAGGATCAAAAAGAAGTTAGTCACACATAAAATTAAATATATATAACAACATATATGTAACAAGTAGTTAAATAATACACAGACAATCTGATAGAGAGAGAAAGAGAGAGAGAGAGAGAGGGGGGGGGAAATAATCAGGTAAATAAAAAAAACAGACTTATAAATAATTAGGTATACACACGACTACTCTTCGTTATAACTAGGCTTTTTTTGATTTTTTTATTCTGTTATCAAATGAAAGAGGTGTTAACATATCAGAAATACACAGCGCGCGTTGTGGAAGCAAAGATATTGATTTAAAAACCACCCGCTCACAAGACAAGTGACGAGCTACCCTTTTATTTAAAATAACGAGATTTAAGTACTAACGTGTGTGTTAGTTTCACACGCTTGTTGGTTATAGCAGGACGTCTGTCCTTGTGTAGTTCAGTATTGTTAAATCTAAAATATAATATTTTCTAAACTATTATGTTGTCTAATTTTCACTGGCTGGTTAGGTAGTTTGTAGTGACTCGGGTCCTTATTTATTTTTAAAGTAATATGTTTGTAGTTACTATGAGAAGTTCTTTATAGAAGCAGTTTCTGAGTACAGAAATACTCCTTGCGCACGTGTGTTGTGGAATCAAATCAATTTATCGATCTTCCCAACCGTCTTTGTGCTAAAACCAAACAAGTATTTGAAATAGACTATTAGTCTATACAAGTTTAGAGTGTTGTTATCAGAAAGTATTACAAGTTGTAAGTATCACGGATAATTTTTTCAAAACCCAAATATAATTTGATTTCGCACGAGTTTAACAATAGACGAGAAACGCAGATAAGGTTTAAACTAAGGAATTTTTCTCAGTACTGTACCTAGCACATAAAAAATAAGTCGGATAATTCTTAACTTACCTAAACCATACACACATGTAAGAATTTAACAAACAACTGACATTAAAATACCTATTAGTCTAGACATAATAACTTTGAAAAAAAAAGCTTAACATTTAACAACACTACCTAACGAAAAGACAAACACACACACAACCATATTTTAAAAATAGAGATATTTATCACCCTAACACAGAGTACCGAAAAAACAACCAAAACAGATATTTTTTAAAGTTATTTAGGGTATATAACCTAGTGAAAACAGCTATATAAAAATATATATATAACATTTATGTGTAAAATATATATTTTAACTTCCTAGTATTATTATAGGGAAAAAACAGACGAATACACACATACATATTTAGAACTTTGCGTAGGTTATTTTTCCAGTCTCTGACTGTTAAGAAAATACTCCTATCAAACAACAAAGACGCAACCATATATTTAAATAGAGAAATAACAGACATATATTTAACATTCTATCACAAACAAATAAGAGATAATACATACGATGTAACAGTCAATGGTGGTTGATATGAGAAGACAAAACAAGTGGTTTTTTTTCAGAAGTTTGGTCTTTCAGAGAGATGTTTCCGCTTCGAGTTCTGTTAATTGAATGACTTTTCTAGAGAGAGTATGTTTCCTTATATCGCGATTTGGAAAAAGTCCTCGCGCGTGTGAATACACAATCTGTTTCAGAAAATAACTGACTTCGACGGGGGACTAATAATGTATACGCACCTGGTGGCGGACGTGCACTGTAGGGTGTGAATTGTCACGTAACGATAATGGGATCGATAGAGGGTGTTTAAGAAGTATCTAATTAGGATCACAACAATGTTTAATCAGTGCAGGTGTAATTTCCATCTGTTCTGAAAGAGATTTTTTCACATTGTAATAAAATAATTAGAGAAATAACCCAACTGTTCATACGTGTCCGCATTAGACAAACAATGCAGTTGGTCATACGTATCCGGCTTGGACATTTAGAGCACGCACGATTATTGATCCCCATCGAAAACCCGTTAGCAATCATTACCCAGTTATTTACTTACGGACAGATGTGAATAATTTGAGGTCTATTTTGGCACGTTCCACCATAAAATAGCGATCTTTATTTGTGATACCGCACGCGCAGATGTGTCGACAAGAAAAAAGGGCACAGATGTGGACAGCATCGCTAGAATGTTTTTTGCGACCAACCATTTTAACAAAGGTTTACAAAAATAAATAGAGTATCTAACAAGTATTTGAAATAAACTTAACAATAAAGTGAGAAACCTTATCTGTGTTTCTCACTTTATTGTTAAGTTTATGTTCTGTCTGGCCTGTGAAAGAAAGTGAATGTAGATAGGTATTTATGGGTGTTTGCATGTGTTTTTATGGCTTGCCAATTATTTGTATAGATTTGTCTAACGTCATCTGGTAAGTCATATAAACTGTCGTAGTCAGAGGACAACCGACTCTTTTTTATTAGGGACTTGTTGGGGACTGGGGATTGTTCGTTTGAGTGGGTTAATCTGGCCTGCTTTTGTAGAGGGAATTGTTGAAGAGGACGCTGGGATGGGAGTTGTTGAATAGGGTCCTGAAGGTAGTGTGGAAGTTGAAGGTGTTCTCGTCGAGTCTGTGGCGCCTGCTGCACCAGCTGATGTTGATATCTGTGGGCTCACTGTTGTTGCTGTGGTGCCTGATAATGAGGCTGTCTGCGGATTCGTCGCTGTTGATGGGGCATCTGGTAATATTGTCTGTGGGTTCACCGATGAGTCTGGTGTTACTGTGGCACCTGATGTTGTTGGTGTTGGGGTGGTGCCTGCTGGCGGGTTCTGTGTTGAGGTAGAAAGCTGGGTAGGGATAGCGGTGTGTTTTTGGTTTATGTGGACGCGAAGATTGTCAATACGAGAAAAGTCTTTTCCACAGACCTCACAAGAGAGCAGCGTCAGTGAGTGCATGGTCTTGTTGTGTCGTGATAGGTCGGCGCGCCTGGTGAAGGTCTTCCCGCATCTGGTACATATCAGATTGGTTTGTACCACTGATGTGTCTGTTTGTGCTGAGCCGGACCCATGTTTATTTTCTAAGTGCCGTTGAAGATTATCGGGCCTGGTAAATACTAAACCACAGAAAGAGCACTCATGATTGTGACGAGCGTGGGCTGTGGCCATATGCCGAGTAAGAGCATGACCCAGCTTGAAAACAGACTGGCAGTGTAAACAGGCATAGCCCTGTCGTTGAGGTGAAGACATATGTTGAGTAGGATCAAAAAGAAGTTAGTCACACATAAAATTAAATATATATAACAACATATATGTAACAAGTAGTTAAATAATACACAGACAATCTGATAGAGAGAGAGAGAGAAAGAGAGAGAGAGAGAGAGAGAGAGAGGGAAATAATCAGGTAAATAAAAAAAAAGACTTATAAATAATTAGGTATACACACGACTACTCTTCGTTATAACTAGGCTTTTTTTTTTTTTATTCTGTTATCAAATGAAAGAGGTGTTAACATATCAGAAATACACAGCGCGCGTTGTGGAAGCAAAGATATTGATTTAAAAACCACCCGCTCACAAGACAAGTGACGAGCTACCCTTTCATTTAAAATAACGAGATTTAAGTACTAACGTGTGTGTTAGTTTCACACGCTTGTTGGTTATAGCAGGACGTCTGTCCTTGTGTAGTTCAGTATTGTTAAATCTAAAATATAATATTTTCCAAACTATTATGTTGTCTAATTTTCACTGGCTGATTAGGTAGTTTGTAGTGACTCGGGTCCTTATTTATTTTTAAAGTAATATGTTTGTAGTTACTATGAGAAGTTCTTTATAGAAGCAGTTTCTGAGTACAGAAATACTCCTTGCGCACGTGTGTTGTGGAATCAAATCAATTTATCGATCTTCCCAACCGTCTTTGTGCTACAGCCAAACAAGTATTTGAAATAGACTATTAGTCTATACAAGTTTAGAGTGTTGTTATCAGAAAGTATTACAAGTTGTAAGTATCACGGATAATTTTTTCAAAACCCAAATATAATTTGATTTCCCACGAGTTTAACAATAGACGAGAAACGCAGATAAGGTTTAAACTAAGGAATTTTTCTCAGTACTGTACCTAGCACATAAAAAATAAGTCGGATAATTCTTAACTTACCTAAACCATACACACATGTAAGAATTTAACAAACAACTGACATTAAAATACCTATTAGTCTAGACATAATAACTTTGAAAAAAAAAGCTTAACATTTAACAACACTACCTAACGAAAAGACAAACACACACACAACCATATTTTTAAAATAGAGATATTTATCACCCTAACACAGAGTACCGAAAAAACAACCAAAACAGATATTTTTTAAAGTTATTTAGGGTATATAACCTAGTGAAAACAGCTATATAAATATATATATATAACATTTATGTGTAAAATATATATTTTAACTTCCTAGTATTATTATAGGGAAAAAACAGACGAATGCACACATACATATTTAGAACTTTGCGTAGGTTATTTTTCCAGTCTCTGACTGTTAAGAAAATACTCCTATCAAACAACAAAGACGCAACCATATATTTAAATAGAGAAATAACAGACATATATTTAACATTCTATCACAAACAAATAAGAGATAATACATACGATGTAACAGTCAATGGTGGTTGATATGAGAAGACAAAACAAGTGGTTTTTTTTTCAGAAGTTTGGTCTTTCAGAGAGATGTTTCCGCTTCGAGTTCTGTTAATTGAATGACTTGTCTAGAGAGAGTATGTTTCCTTATATCGCGATTTGGAAAAAGTCCGCGCACGTGTGAATACACAATCTGTTTCAGAAAATAACTGACTTCGACGAGGGACTAATAATGTATACGCACCTGGTGGCGGACGTGCACTGTAGGGTGTGAATTGTCACGTAACGATAATGGGATCGATAGAGGGTGTTTAAGAAGTATCTAATTAGGATCACAACAATGTTTAATCAGTGCAGGTGTAATTTCCATCTGTTCTGAAAGAGATTTTTTCACATTGTAATAAAATAATTGGGGGGTAGGGCTGGAGTGTGTAAGGGATAGTACCTCACGGTGAGAGGCAGTCACTTCCTCTTTTTGAGGATGGCCTGGATCCTATTTGGTTCCCCCACTCCAGTTCAGCTCATGTATGGCTCCTCGAGTCTGCTTGTGTACGGCAGCGCCACCCCCCGGGCAACGGCTTTGACTGGCCGGCAGAACTACATGAGTAAATTGAAAAAGGGAGGTCCTCCTTAAACAGTACACACAACTGCTGGCCGAACGGGCGGATGATCAATAATATTTTGACAACGGCTTCTAGGGCAGGAGTTGGAAAGGCCTGGTATCGGGCTGAGGGCGCACCATGGACTGTAATGGTAAGCGGCCAGAACCATCCAGAAAGCAATGGCAAACTACTGGATGTACAATGCCAAGAAATCCATAATGGCTAATCTGAATACTACACAAAGATCTGGTGGTAAGGCCCTGTAACGAACAGTTTTAGTGTAAGGGGAAGTAAACTGGAGTATGTTAGTAGTTGAAATAGATTTTGAGTTATAGCACTTAGTTGCTTGTTAGCTATCGAATTATTCAGAGAGTATCTCGTGATAGTTTCGAGAGACAGATTACAGACAGCGTGAAAAGCGCTGATATAGTTATTCTGTATTGTTTTGAGTTGGGTGAGAGAAGCTCGCTGCTAGCCCGCAATTGTTTGTGTTGAGTTTAAGCAGTGAGAAAGTCTCGTGTCTGCTTTTGAGCGGGACTAGTGTGTTATCTGGGGAGAGTGTTCCGGGCGTTTTGACCGGGTAGGAAGACAGTGTTTTTGGGAAGTGTGAAATGCCTGTACAGTGCTGAATTTAAAATGTCGACGGATTTTTCGCTGTGGGTACAGCGTAGTATGAAACTGCAGTTTTGATTATTGTGGAAGTGTTTATAACTGCAGTTTCGATTATTGTGGAAATGTTTATAACTGCAGTGTGCAGTCTTTAAAGGCCATTATCTCCTGTGTGAGGAGTCTTGATTAATAAGAGTACTTTAGGCCATGAATCATGATAGCTCCTGTGAGAGGATTGTTATTGAGGATTCTTTATAGAGATGAGTTTAATAAGAGTACTTTAGGCCATGAATCATGATAGCTCCTGTGAGAGGATTGTTATTGAGGATTCTTTATAGCGCTGAGTTTAATAAGAGTACTTTAGGCCATGAATCATGATAGCTCCTGTGAGAGGATTGTTATTGAGGATTCTTTATAGAGATGAGTTTAATAAGAGTACTTTAGGCCATGAATCATGATAGCTCCTGTGAGAGGATTGTTATTGAGGATTCTTTAGAACGCTGAGTTTAATATGAGTACTCTAGGCCATGTATTATGATATCATTGTAGCTGCCGAATGCGCAGTTCTTATGTGGTAATTTATATCTTGTGTTGTGCTGTGAACGGTATTCTATGTGTATTTCATCAATGTGTTGTGACGTGAATAAACCCATATGAAATGTCACCAGTCGTTTACAACCATCCATGACTCTTGTGTACGTACCTGTGGTGTAAACGACTAAACCAACACACGCACTTAGTATTACAAGTGTGACAGGGAACTTAACACGTATTTAGAAATAGCCCCGGAGTGGGCGTGGTCTATCTGTATCGAGAACCTGATCATCGCTTACCAGTAGACTTCTACAGTGTTTGCCTGTGTGGCGTATATGTAGGTATCAACTGTAGACATTACCAGATCCACAACACAACAGTAACGTTAGCAGATAATCAATAGACACCCTTACCGCACCATACAACAATCCGGTATCAGTGATCCCCATAACATTGACTTTCACGTGCTTTACGGAGGTACAATAGTAATGACCTCTTGAAAAAAATAAACATTAATTTTACGGGGGTGTAACAGTGGTGTGCTAGTTTTATAGGATCTGACACCCGCGAAATTCGCGTGATATTAATTCACAAGTGTTAGCGTGTAGCCTGAGTGGCGTTAGTATATGAAAGACAGACATCACATTTGAGAGCTGTATCCAGGCCCAGGGAAAACCTATTCAGTATCAGTTAAACTGGGAACTGTTAACTCAAGTCGCAACTCGCAAGTCAATGAGTTTATTACTCAAGATTATGAGATGTCATGATATACAGTGGCGTCTGTATACCAGTACAAGTAATCATCTGGCAGTATGAACGAGTGGTGTACCTTCTTTCAACGAAATTGACAGACGGTGACCCATTTCCTGCTTTCCTGTGCGGTGTGTTAGCACGTAGCGTGCTGAATCGAGGACCTGAGCGGAATCAAGGTGTCAAGTTCCAATGCCTTTCTGTTGTCGATTGTTTTACCATTGAACTTTGTGATATCCAGGGTGTTAACGGAAAGGAACAGAAGAGTTTTCATTCAAGATAAGTGGTTATTTTTTGTTATGTGAACTGTGTCGCCTTAACTATGTCAACGAGCCTTCCTGTGCTTTGCATCTCCTATACTGTTGAAAACTGTTGTTTTTGTTGTCTAATTCTATATAGACATATTATTAGGATTTAGTATTGATGCTAAGTATTGATGGTTGTATGATATAGGATGACTTCCCTCATATGATGTTATAAGGGTTCTTTGAAAAGGAATTGATGATACAAAGTTTATGAATAATATTTTTGGTATACATACTGAACTGTGTGAAATGGAAGGGTAATTGTCAGAACTTCTTGAAACATAAACTTGCGACATTAATAATTATATTGATATAGATATATAGTTAACTGAGTGATTGAATCACCATGGATTTTGATAATAATCCTGCAGATATAAGGTCTATGTTGGAAAGTGCATTGTTAATAGGTAGAGATGAAAAGGGATTGAGAGGTCCAAGACTTGGAGTATGGATCATGGACGATTTTTTGGTTAATGTGTCAGCATCCCTAAAGTTATTTGCTGAACATAACTTTAAGTTTGTTTGTAATTCAATAATGGCTAAGGATTTGGTTGATTTGCTACAGCACCTTCGTGTGTTTTTGAAACATTATATTGAGCATGAGCACGGACATGTAGTCCAAAGTATATTCAAAATAATCCACAACGGTATTCCTGATGAGCTGATAAAGGATCAGGAGGTGAGAGACAAATAAAAGTCAACAAACAAAATGCTCTACAGGAAGGAGCCAATTTTCTACAGGATATTGCCGAAAATAAGTAATTAAGAGAAACAGTGTCGAACTAACAAATGATCTAGATAAGTCAAACACGGAACTTACTAAAGTGCAAGCGGCGTTAGATGCTGCATTGGGAACAAAGTTACAAAGATTTGGAAGATCAAGTGCATTATAGAGATAGTGAAGTAAGTGATCTCAAGCAACAACTTCAGGAAAACAAAGAGAGGTGTAGTTAAATGGAAGCTGAGACAACTGACCGTGAGAGGTCGTATACAAACAACAACACTTCTTGATTTGTTGAATAAAGTAAATTCTGGTATTGAAGAAGAGAATTATACTGTATTTTTCCGTAATGAAGTTGACAGAAGAACTAATGAATGATGAGGATAGTGAGAATGAAACACGACAACTAAGTGTAAATGAAGAAAAGGATGAGAAAGACAAATTAGAAGAGTTAAAACGATGAGAGAGAGGAGAAGTTGATTAAGATTGAGAGATTCTAATAACAGAGGAGAGAAGCTTTAAAGTTTTGACATTTGACAAATTAAATAGGAAATTAAGTGAAAGAAATTTCACAAAAAAATGTTTTGAAATTGCAGAAAGTACACAAAAAAGGGTAGAGGGTCTACTCGATGTTATTTTAAACAGCGGAATAATGGTCTTCTGTAAATGTTGACAATGCTAGACAGAAAGTTGTTTACCAACAGGTAATAAAAAAGCAATAGATCCAGCCCTATACAATCTTTGCGGATAGAAAGGTTAGAGGTGATAGACAAATATCTTTTCGAGCCAAAATATAATCTCTTTCGAAGATCTTTTGATTCTTCATTGCAATAGCAACAATTCTTGGCGGCAGTGTAATAGAAAGAATGATAATGGTAACAGTCAGTCCTGATAGATTTCCAAGCTAAAATCCCAAAGATTAGACGAGTAACTGATTTTGGAAGTTCTCAGAAGATGATATCAAGGAAATAAAGTTATAAGTAGTGGTTCCCCAAGGATGAAACCCATTATAGGCGTAACGATAAAGATACTTATAGATCTGCAGATGATATTGCAAACAAGCATATTGTCAAAGAAAAGAATGGAAAGAGTTTTTGTAGGAGAGATGTTTCTTTTTAAGATTAAAAGTACCAAGGAAATTCATATATGATAATAAATAACTTTCCTTCATCAGAGAGATAAGAGACAAGTAAAATGTATCACAACAGTTTAATTCTCAGAATTTTGAAAATATTGGTACAGACAAATACAAGAAGAGTTTTCAGTCGTGCAATAATTTTTCTGACAGATTTTTTGTGCGGAGTAGAAACGTATTAATCATAACAAGTCATTTAAAACTGGAATTATAGACATGATAAATGGTCTCAAACAAAGAAAAATGATGATAAATATTTTGTTCAAACAACAAATGATAAGTGCAATTATGCTAATTTTGCTCGACATGAGCCTAGACCAGCATTGTTATTAAAGCAAAGTAGCAATGATAATGATGTCACAAATACTACTGCTTGTTATGTTTCTGATTTTGAAAGAGCAGCACGGTTGTTGTGAACTGAAACGAAGAGTCGATGACATCGTGGGGTGACCAGATTTCCACACGGAACCAACAGTGCGGGGTAATTGTTTGTTTAACCTCTCCGTTGTTCGTAGTAAATTTCACCATTCATTAAAATGGAATTTTCGTTTTGTATTTTTTGAACAGAGACGACTTCTCGATAAGGGTCAAAGCGTTTACTTTCTGTTTACGGTAGCGGCAAGAATATAGGTCAACATTGTGCCCGAGTGAGGTTTTTTCAAGGCAGACAACATATCAGCGTTGCAAATATGCATTCGACGTAATACCCCTACATGGTTTATGAGATGTCGGCAAGACCTATGGAGATTTGCTTTTTTTCCCCCACAATTTTTTTTCATAATTTTTCTTTTGTTGGTTTGATTTTTCACGCGAATTTTGTTTGTTTTCCATTGGGACAGTAGGGGTTAATGTATTCTAAACAAGATACATTATAGGTTATTTAATTATCACCAAACGTTCCCTTTACATCATGGGGGGGGGGGGTTATGAAACATTATTGTTTTTACTTACCCTTAAACCCCTGTTATAACTTATTAAATTTACCCCCACCTTCATTTCGATGCAATTTTAAAAACATATTATAAATAATATGGACCCACAAAAACCCCAATATAAGTTTAATTGAATAAAAAATATTCATATATTAGCAAAATACAAAAAATAATTAACAAATAAAAAAACCTTACTGTTTATAAACCTTATTTAACTATTTAAAAATATTTTACAATAATAAATTATTAAAAAAAATTTTTGTTTTGTAAAAACAATCAAAAGTTAAAAAAATTTAAAATATTAAAATTAGGGAATAATCCCTTACACCAATGTCCCAAACTTTTTATTTCCTTTAAATAATAAAAACAAAAATCAGCAAAAATTCAACATCCATTGTTCCCAAAAAAAAAAAAAATAAAAAAAAACCAAATTCACTAAAAATTAAAAAATCAAAAATATAATTAAAAAAATACAAAAAAAAACAAAAAACCCTCAATTTATACAAATAAAATATTAAAAAAAAATATTAAAATATATGGACTAAAAAAAAAAAATCTCCCGACAATCATAAAAAAAAAAAAAAAAAAAACTTCTAAAAAAACAAAAATTAAACCTGCTACCCCAATATAAAAAATAATTAAAAAAAAAAATAAAACAAATATTACCTTTATTAAGTCACTAACAAAAAATTATTAAACCAAACAAACCCAATTAAAAATTAAAAAAACTCAAATAAAAAAAAAAAAAATAAACCAAAAAAAAAAAAAAAAAATTTAAAATAACATATAAAATCTAAAAATAAAACAAACCCACTAACATAAAAAAATAAAAACAATAAAACCTAAAAAAAAACCCTTCAAAAAAAAATAAAAAAAATAAAAAAAAAAAAAAAAAATAACCAACCCAAAACAAAAAAAAACAATATAAAAACACATCCTACACAAAAAAAAAAACAAACCAAATAAAAATAACATTAAAAAATCCCTAAACCAACCATAAATATAACCAATAAACAAAAAATAAACAATAAAATTAAAAAAATAAAAACAACCCAATATAAAATCAATTATTTTACAACCAAAAAAACCATTCAAAAAACTAAACCAAAAAACCCAAAAATAAAAAACCCTAACCATAATAAAAACCTTCAACATCAAAAACCCCAAAAAAAAAACACACTCCATAACCAAAACAAAAAACTCCCCCAAACTCAAACACAAAAAACACCTATCACACCAATAAACCAAAAACCACAAAAACACCCCCCCCAACAACAAAAAAAAAAAAAAAAAAAAACAACAAACAAACCTTAAACAACAAAAAAACACAAAAAACCAACAAACAAAAACAAACCCAACACAAAACCAAACAACACACTAAA